>OZ025293.1:47834249-47967249 GCA_964019185.1 Maratus speculifer
ATTTTTGCGAAATATTTTACTTTCTAATAGAAAGAAATAAAATATTTTTCAGTATGTATACGCATAGCCCAAATAATTAAAAAAAAAATCGCGTGTAAGTTAGTTTTCGAGAACTGATTGTCTCTATACATATGATTGAGTCTATGAACGTTTTAAAACAATCTTTTTGTACGCTTATGGTCTTGGAGAACACTATTTTGAGAAAAAAAGCAATTTTCATTTTGGATTAAAATTGGATTTTTTTGCAAACTTTTAATAAAGGTACCAATGCGTGAAAAAGCCCATTTAGAGAAAGACTAATTTTACACATGAGTGCATTAAAAATATTTTAAGACCCTACAGCGCCCTAATTTTTTAGCTTTTTTTGCCGATAATAAACTTTAAACCATTTTACGTTCCTCATCCACTTAACTGCTGTTAATGTTAACGCCGACTAAATTTTGCATTAAATTGTAGGTAACTGCGTTTGTTAACTTAAATTGTAGGTGCAAGTAAAACTGCGCTTTGTTTGGAGCGATCTGCGAGACCGCTTGATACTGCAATCTTTTGATACAGCACATAAGTGGCTCATTCTGATGTCTCTAGCAATGGTATTGGCTCCAAATGGAATCTAATATCATTAGTATTTATATTTGACCTATAAATCACTTAAGAAATTCGTGGGTTGGGAGGGTGGGTAGAGCAGTTGCCTCGTAGAACGCTAACGGTTAAAATTTATATGCTGTTAAGCTGATTAGATTGAAATTCGACGAGTTGCAAAATTATTGCCTTAAAGAGTGTTGGTTCATTTTTTTTCCCTGATTGTGCCGATTTGGAGAACCAACTAAAGTATAATTAATTCCATAGAAAATTTGCCATGAAGAAAATATTTTTAAGACTGAGGTTTTACAGTATTCGTTATATCTTTTGAGAAGAATATTTGGTATAAATTAAGTTTTGGTTTCATACCCTATTTAATAAGATTTTTTTTTTTGAAAGTATTTTAGAATATTTTCCGAAGTTAGCTTGCAGAGAGGATACGCTACACAAACATGTATAATAAAAAATATAGGGACTTTTTTTTCTTCATGACATTTTTAGTGGTATGTGACAATTTTTGTAACCATTGAAATCTCATGGCAACAATATTTTGAGTTAATATTTTTTTATTGTGGTAAAAGTTAAGATTTTTCTTAGATTTCGGTCACCAGAAAGTTCTTAATGCTACATGTTTACAGTTTAATGTTCGTTAGTATTTTTCATACGTGTAAAATTAGATGACCTGATATAATTAGATTTATTTTACACAATTATCTCTCGATGAATATGATGTACCAACTTCGAATTTTTAAAATAGATTCTTCTTAATAGCAATGAAATAATTTCATTGCGATTTGTTTTGAGCTATTCATTTTATTATGAACAATTTTTCTTCCAATTTCTAATTGCAGTTCTTAAATATCTATTAAATCTTATGTGACGATAGATGAGCAATCTAAATCTAATCAACCCCAGGGATTTTATTCTACCTGGTCCACTAGCTCTCCTAAGCTCTAGTCTAGTTCTAGCACCAGTCCTAAGCTCTCCCCTTGCCCCACCCTGTATCGGACAAGTGTAATGAAAATTATTTGAACATCGGAGATAGTATATTTCAATTATTTCTATTCTTAACATCTTGAAATATTTTGTTTAAACGGGTGAATTTTTAATGTAAATCCATTAATTTGGGAAACGGTGGTTTTTTTTTTTTGTGTGTGTGTGAACATATTTTGCATTGAAAACAGATTTAAAATCCATCGCAAACAAATAATGTTCAAAGTTCTTGCATTAAAAATTTACAAAATGAACCTCATGTGAGATTCATAAGCATGCTTAAGTTTTTTTCAATAGTTTAAATGTTGAATGAGTTGTCACAAAGTAGAATTAAAACAATTTTTAAGTTTTTTTTTTTTTTCATCTAAATGATTTTTTCTTTCGCGCAGAATAAACACAATTTTCAAAAAACACAATATATAGAATCTGAAATGATGTGGAAAAAAATAGTTCTGCCATCTATTGCTGTTTTTAACCAGCATTGTTGAAATTCATACCAAGTTTAAGCACAATGAAAGTGAAAAAAAAAAAAAAAAAATGTAGAATGCTCTTTTAAATGGATTTTTCAATACAACTTTATGAAGTATATTATATATGAAGAATATTATACATATCTTGCAGTAATTGTAATACAGATCTTGCTACTAATACTATATATACTACTAGCTGTCCTGCCCGGCGTTGCCTGGGCCCGTGATATTATTCAGTTTTCAAATGTGTTATTTGCTTTCTAAATGACCCTTAAACTCAAATTTCTATGATTTTCTATCTTTACGTCCATTTTGTCAAGATTTATATTTTTAAACGGAAAAATCCCGAAAAGATATTGAATTGAAAGCACATGATGTTTGATATTTTGTTTTCTATGTAATTTGATTTTTTGGAAACTATGCGAACCGAAAGCGAACGAAACCGCGATGGAACACTCAGGTTTTTACTGAATTCGTAAAAATTTTCACACATTTTATTTTGTAAAAAAAGAATTCTATCCATTCAAAAGTTCCAAAGTTTTTTAAATTAATGTAAATCTGGTTTATTGAAAGGCTATAAAAAGACTGTGCTAAAATACGGACGTCTAGTTACTTTTAGCCGGGATGTAATTCGTGTTTGTCGGCGTATTTGAACTGGTTAAATCCCACATTATTTTTAATTGCAACATAAATTATGGGAATGTTTTAGATTTAAGAAAATATTTTTGATTTGTCAGGAAAAATAGAGAATTGCGCCCTGCAAAGGCAAAACCTCAATGAAACGATTTGGTTTTTATTGATTTCCTCAAATTTTTTGCACTTTTTATTTTGTAAAAATTATTTCTACTCATCCGAACGTTTCAAAAAAATTTAAGAAGGTGTAAATTTGATCTATTGAGATGCTTTTAAAAGTTTGGGTTAAAATATGTACGCTTAGATACTTTTAGCATAGAAAAAATATTCTATACGTGAGTCGCAAAGTGACTCCTTTTGCCGGTGTATTTGAAAGGGTTAAATCTTATATTTTAAAAATCGATTGCATCATAGATTATAAAAATGTTTTTAAGCTTAAAGAATGTTTTTTGTTTACCGGTACCTATAGGATTGCGTTTTGCTAAGTCAAAACCGCAATGAAAACTATCTGTTTTTTATTGATTTCATCAAATTTTTCGCACATTTTATTTTGTAAAATATATTTCTATCCATCCGAACGTGTCAAATTTTTTGTAGGGAGTATAAATTGAGTCTATTGAGAAGATTTTAAAAGATTGAGTTGAAATACGCACGTTAAGATAATTTTAGCATGGAAAAAATATCCTCTCTGTGAGTCAAAAAATGTCCTTCATTTGCCGGTGTATTTGAAAGGATTAAAATGCAAATAAGGTACCCTGGGGTAATAACGCCACGTTAAGGTTCTACCAATTTTTACGGCTCAGTTTTAGATTGTATTTTTCACAAATATGATTTGATACAGCAACTCACTATCTATATAAAAAAATAATTTAACAGATATGTATTCATAACATGTAATTGCATGATTTCTTGAAAAATGCTATTTGACGTTATTACCCACCTATATGGGTAATAACGCCATGCAAACAAAACTATGAAATAAGCTGGAATAACTACATGTAGATTGCCTAATTCTAAAAATACAAACTCTACAAACTTAGATATTGACAAGTTGCATTCTAAGCTATTGAAAATGTTCAATTTTTTTGTGAAAGTGTAAGAAAAATAAAGGTGTGGTGTGTGTGTGTGTGGGGCGGGGGGGGGGGGGGAGGATGAAGTAAAAGAATATCAGACCGTGAGCTTCTTTTTGCTTAAAAAGGACCGCTTAAATAGAATTATTAGAAACATTGCACAGTTTTAACTGTGTTTATTTGAATCAGTATTTAGGATTTAGCTCGGCCTCTGTAGGGTATCAACCGGGGTATTAATGCCAAGGATTGGCGTTATTACCCCGTTATAGTTATTGCGCTGTACATTTTAAATTACAAATTATCTCGAAGGTATCCAAAATCTTCAACATTTTGAAAGCCAATGAAATGTACTAGAAATTTATGTAATTAACAAAGTATTTCCGGATTTAAAAAAATAGTCTTCACATCACAAAACGCATCTCGCAAATTTTAGGTCAAGCCTTAATTTTAGTTGCTTGTAAAAACAATAAGACCTAAAAATGAAACATCCTAACTTGAAGCTGTTTTTTGCGATTTGTATGACTCAAAACCCTTCTGCGCAGAGTACATGGGTGTCATTTACCAGATTATTTCATAATTATGCATAATATTAGCACTTGGCGTTATTACCCCGCCTGGCGTTATTACACTAGACCACCTTATTTTAAAACCAAATGCACCATCGGTTAGAACGAAGTTTCAAATTTAAGATCTTCTTTTTAGTTTGTTTATATCTTAAAAATTACGCCCTGGAGGGGCATTGACCAAAAGGGATAAAAATAGTTTTGGAAAAAACGACCATTTTTGAATACTTGTTTTCAAAGGGTTAACTGCAACATTTTTTCGAATTGGTTATTGCATTTGAGACCTAAAAATATGATCTTTCGAAATATGTCTCTTAAGTTTAACTGCATCTAGTGTTTGGTTGATTTGGATTTAAACAAAATGATCCAAAAACAGAAATAAACGGGGGGAAAAGTTTCTTCCTTCTTTTTGTCGCGTAATTGAGTTCCTGCGCATGTGCAAACGTTTTCTTTCCCCGAGCATTAAAAAAAATGATTTTTTGAAGATAGTGAGTCCCGCTTCATAATTAATATCTATGAAACTAATCAAAAAATTTTAATTCTGAGCTTCAAGTGCATCAGGAGAGATATTGGGCTACTCTCAAAAAATTTTGAGCCTCGTACGCGCCGTAGATTTTGCTATCCATCGCAGACACACAGACAGAGCGTTTTGTTCTTTTATTAGTATATATACATATGCTATACATATCTTGAAATATTATGCATACCTTGTAAGAATAATCTTCTAATAATATACTATATATTAGGATGGGTCGAAAAAAACTTTTTTTCGATTATGGCGGGTGCGGAAAAGTGGCCACTGGTGGCACTCAGTTCATACAAAAAATTTGAGATTTTTTGGACATTTCCTTACCTTGCCGCAAACGGCTTGAAGTTCTGCAAAAATGTTCATTTTTGAAATTTTTTCGAAAAAAATTAAAATGTTAAGTTAAATTTATTTTGGTTGTATTTACTTGAAAAGGTATATTTAATGCACCAAATGTTTAAATAAAATCTGATCATGCATTATTTAATATCTATGTGTATTATAACTTAGGCTATTTTTATAGCTTTTTAGCGTATAACAAGCAAAAGTTGTATTTGTTTGAATCGATCATTAGTTTCTATATTATTTATGTTCCTTAGTCTTCTTTATATTTTTTCTATGTGTAAAACGTCATATATTTGGGGAAAAGGCAGCAGCATACTTCAAAAACAAATCTGAAAGGTGAGAAAGTGATGAAGCAGGACTCTAAGCGAGCGCTGACGCGTCGTAATACTCAGGGAGTGAAGGACGAAATATCTGAGAGCCAAAATGCGATAAAGGATTCTTATTATTTATCCTTGCTCAGTAACATGCGACATTTGTTCAATGTTAACGTGAAACCTTTTTGTAGTGATTATACAGTGCTTTTTGGGTCGTTTAATGTGCCATTATAGTGTTTTGTGCGTTTTATTACAACGAGTTTAGAAATGGCTAGTATGAAGGGCCATGACAATGCAAAGACACGCAATAGCGATAAAAGTAACTTTTTAGGAGCGTCATGCATATTGAAAGAATTGCAATTGCCAACTTATGCTGATAATCATGCGCCACTACTACTGGTTGCTTCACCATGTATATGTTGTGACAGAAGAGGATACGAATCTCGTCATCGATAAAAACAAATTCAGAAGAGAGAAATAGAAACTTGGAAAGAAGATACAGGCAGAAGAAGTTATTGAAAGAAGGAAAATTAAAAGCATATTTTTTGATGGTAGAAAGGATAAAAGTATATTAAGATCAGTGTTTCCCCCAGGAGAAGGGCGCACAGGCCTTCGGGGAAACGTCCACGGGTAAATGTTTGCAGAAGGTTTTTTCTTATTTAAATTCTTAAAGATACAGAATTAATGCCAAAAATAAGGGGAACATTTCTTTTCAAAAATTTACTGGTGGAAGATCAAAAATTTACTGGTCGAAGGCCTGTGCGCCCTTGTCCTGGGGGAAACACTGTTAAGATTAAGAAAAATAACAAACGGCACCGTCGAGAGAAAGGCGAGGAACACATCAACGCGTTCCGGTCACGGAAAATAAAAAGCAAAATCATTATACAATCTTCCAAGTTTCCACAAGTTAGACTTTTCTGAACTGACGAGGTATCAAGGTAACGGAACGAGGTATGAAGTGACCCGAGTATTCCTAACTAGGTTCAAACAACACGGGGACGTGTTCCTCGCCTTTCTCTCGACGGTGCCGTTTGTTATTTTTCTTCCTCTTAATATACTTTTATCCTTTCTACCATCAAAAAATATGCTTTTAATTTTCCTTCTTTCAATAACTTCTGCCTGTATCTTCTTTCCAAGTTTCTATTTCTCTCTTCTGACTTTGTTTTTATCGATGACGAGATTCATATCCTCTGCTTTTCACAACTTCTACATGGTGAAGCAACCAGTAGTAGTGGCGCATGATTATCAGCATAAGTTGGCAATTGCAATTCTTTCAATATGCATGATGCCTCCAAAAAGTTACTTTTCACGGTATCGCGTGTCTTTGCATTGTCATGGCCCTTTATACTAGCCATTTCTAAGCTCACCGTAATAAAACGCACAAAACACTATAATGGCACATTAAACGACACAAAAAGCACTGTATAATCACTACAAAAGGGTTTCACGTTAACACTGAAAAATGTCGCAGGTAACTGAGCAAGGATAAATAATAAACCTTTATCGCATTTTGGCTCTCAACTATTTCGTCCTTCCTGAGTATTACTCTGAGTCATTGCGCTCACTTAGAGTGCTGCTTCACCACTTTCTCACCTTCCAGATTTGTTTTTGAAGTATACTGCTGTCTTTTCCCCAAATATATGACGTTTAACACATAGAAAAAATATAAAGAAGACTAAGGGACATAAATAATATAGAAACTAATGATCGATTCAAACAAATACAAATTTTGCGTGTTATACGCTAAAAAGCTATAAAAATAGCCTAAGTTATAATACACATAGATATTAAATAATGCATGATCAGAACTTATTTAAACATTTGGTACATTAAATATGCCTTTTCAAGTAAATACAACCAAAATAAATTTAACATTTTTTAATTTTTTTCGAAAAAACTTCAAAAATGAACATTTTTGCAAAATTTCAAGCCGTTTGCGGCAGGGTAAGGGAATGTCCAAAAAATCTCAAATTTTTTGTATGAACTGAGTGCCACCAGTGGCCACTTTTCTGCACCCGCCATAATCGAAAAAAGTTTTTTCGGCCCACCCTACTATATATTAAGGAATTTTTTGAAATAGTTATTATTCTGAAGAAAAAGAAATAGATGACATTTCATACATTTTATTCTTAATTTTCCTTTGCATCCTTCCATGCGTCATCGAGATTTATATTCCCTAGCAACAGATTCAGGCCTATGTCCAAATTCATCATAGTTAACTTCATTTTTGGAAATAGACATGGTTATTCTCCTCTTTTTAGAAGATGTAGATTAATTGGATAATTGCTCTGATTTCGTGGTCTTCCAGCAGCAGACTTTTATTTTCAAATTTTATAAGGATTCAGCAATGTAAAGACAAAATTCGAGTAAACTCATTTGATCTCTTTTCGGAATATTGAAGAATCTATAATCTCTTATACACAAAACCCAATTATTTACGGTAATTAAGTCGAGAAAGTGAGAAGAGATCCGAATTGGCTATTTACGTGTTCGCATCAATGAACCTATCGTTTAGATTGATTCCACCCAAAAGTGCTTTATACATTCTTATTATAGCTGGTCTGGTTGTAACTAAGGTTGCAAACAACCTTGGCTTTTTTATCTTTCCACCAGCGCTCACTTGTATCACTGGACTCACTTCCACATGTGGTGGACATCATATGCACATATTTCTTGTCCTTCCATTTCAACACCAAAATTTTATTATCTGATCTAGGAAACTCAGTCCACTCACCACGTTCCATTGCACTGCCTTTCACAGCATGCATTTTGTTTGCAACATCACCTGTTATATTAGTCATGACTGTCCCAGTACACTCTTGAGAAGACCCTCTTTGAAAGATGTTGTTTTCACTACATTAAAATATATGTTAGCGTATATAGCTCTACTTTCATTTAAGTGTACACTCTCAGTTTTTATTATTATTATTATTTGACAACTGCTCCACCAAGCTGTAAATCTTTCATAGCTTCTACAAGTACGGCATTTTTTCCTGTGTACAAGAGAAAATGCAGTACTAAACCATCACTTGAAGCAAGAACAAAAATTTTATATTTCAGGTGTTAGGCTTCGAAGGAAGATATTGACGGAAACCACATTTCCCTCCAAACGGGATCTTTTGCACATTGAGTTAAATTTTGTCCCAGGAAATTTTAGACAGGCATTTCTGACTAAATTTAATAAGGCACGTACTGTCCATACGCGATCTTCGGTATCAGGAGAATGTATTACAAAATCAGCAAAGTGTAAATTTGATCGCAAAAGGAAGAACATATCTCTTTGCATCGCATTTGTCACTCATGGATATGAGTGAAGATTTTTTTGTTACTAATACATGCGGTCTTTTAGAATACTAAATACTGTACAACATTTCAAACGTGTTAGAAATTTTTAAAGTTACTAAAAAGTTTGACATATTTTAGCAGTAAATTCAGTATATTACTTCATATTATTTTAAAAAATGAAAAAAATCCTTTTAAATTGTTTTGTAAGACAAAATCAAATAATTTATTCATTCCTAAAACAATTAGTTAATAACCAAGTGTACACAATAGTTACACAGAAAATTAGTTTATTTAGCCAGAAATGTAAAGACCTATTGTACCCAAATGGGTACAACATATTTACACATGTTTTCAACATTCATGCACATGTGAACAACATTTATAATCAACTCCAAATCATTCTTGAAACATCATAATTTATAAAAAATGGAATTTTTTTTTTTTATTTTACTCACAAATTTGTATTATTCACATACTTTGGCGTGAAGTCGTTGGTAAACTGCTTATGTCTTCCATTTTGGAAATGTCTCATTTTCAAAGTAGCATGGTTCCTCCTTCTTTAAACGTGTAGCACATCTATTGGTAATATAGGACAATGTGATGTATCTAAATAGCGTTATCAAAAAATTATGCATTTATAATTTTTGGGTTTAATTTTGCCTTTTTCTTTAATGTACCCAAATGGGTACTCCAGGACTGAAGAGGCTAACTTTTGAAGCAAATGTGCATCTTCTTCGCTGAAACCTTCTGGTAAATAAATCTGAGAAACTAACTGGCCGGAAACTTTTGACCGCCACTGTATGTATTAAGTTAAATTTAATTCTGATGATTCTTTCATGATGTTGCGATTTCCACAAACATGAATGTATTAGCGTTCATATAAAAAATGAAGTTTTTGACTAAAAAATCGATAAACTTTCTCAAATCTGCCAAAAAAATAAAAATAAAATAAAGTACTCCTCAAGCTAAAGGAGTCCTCAAGCCTTAAAGGAACTAAAAATTTGAAAACGCTTTGGTTATAATGTTACTAGTTGTAAGAAGCTAATTTGAAAAATAAAATGAAATATTGTCTAAAATTTATATCATCCTTGACGGACCGAGAAGCTTCTTAAACATTTTCGTATCGATGTAAAACTTTATTTTACATCTAAAAAAAGACAGATTTCACGACACTTGATTACATATTTTCCACATTTTTTTTAGCCTCTAATGAAATCAGACTTGTTCCGATTAGGGCATTGCCCGTATCCTTTTCCGTGAGCTGCTCATATATAGTGATGACTATGCCGGGAACCTTAGTTAATGTAGAAACACTGCTTCCGTAGCATCAAGCCGAGTATGATCTGTGCATTCCTATACTCTTTAACAAGATGATATGTGTATCCTTATGCAATACTTAATTATACTCATTTTCCGTTTTAAAATAAAAAGTGATTGGTTTCGTTTTATACAGGTTTGTGTTGTACGAATGATCCATTTTAACTCGCTGCACTTTGCTGCATTAAGAATACTATTGATTTACGTAATGGAACATGTATATTTCCGACAAAAAAAAATCTTCAAAGGAACTGTTACATTGATTCATACTAATACCTAAAAAATTAATTAAAATATAAAATTTAAAGTACATTCGTTTGTCTAGTTCATAAAATAAATATGCTAGTTTAACCTGAAGCTATCAAAATGCAATTTCCGTAAGTTTAAGTTCTTCAAACACATCAAAAATTAAAATGATGAAATAATCAATGGATTTTATTATGCTTGTTTTAACGGCATGCAAAATCTGCTAAAATTTAATATAGCAGGAAATAAATAATGCAGCTGAAAATTAACCTTCAGCAATTTCTGAGAATGAATGCAAATATATTTCACTTTTCCGTTTTTTTGGGGGGGGGGAGGGGTACAGCCCTGTACAAAATGAATAAGTTTTTATACATGCCGCATGTTAAGATTAAATTCTGCAAAATACTCTTAAAACTACTGCATCAGTACTTGCAGAAATTATCATTCATAGGCCTGCATTTTCCTAATTAAATGAATATCCTTTTATATATTTATATTTAAGTTTTATAAACAAGTTTTCCTAAATATATTTGAATTTAAAAATGTAGAATTTAATGCATTAAAAAGTAAACAAATCACGCTGACTTTCAGTTATTCGTCTGAATTCTTTTGAGATCTTTGTACATGGTCTATAAAATTTCTATACTCAATGTAGGACCCAAAAATAAAATAGATAAATTTAATAAACATATACCATACCTGACAACTTAATTTTAACAATCATCTCTAATTGACAATACTTCATTTATAGATGCTTATTCAATATCTTTTATGTGTCCTCGGATGAAATAAAATGCAATGAACTATTCTAATTTAAGCAACTTGTAGTAAATCTCAGTAATGTATATGAATTTCATCTTGTTTGAATTGTTGAAACATAATTAAAATGTAATGTACATGGAATTTTTCGCATAGATTATAATAAAATAGAGCTTCTTTCTATGATCCTGTGAATGAATGATGAATTCTTTGCACCCTCCTCAGAAAGAATGTTTTATTGCATGTCATAAAGTCATGAGTTTCACTATATTTTTAATAGAGTAAAATCGTTAAAAATATGCTGCAAAATATTTTTTTACGTTGTTATTAATATAACGGAATATTTCAATTTTCCCTGTACATGTACTGTAAGTGCTAGACTTAAAACATTCTGTAGAAATCAACATCTAATGCACCTTAATAAGGCGCATAAATTTCGTTATTTTTAAAATTGTTTCACATCATTAAAATAAACTGCAGATGATTTTATCCATATAAGCAATAATAAAACAAAATACTTTTGAATTTCCATGTGAGTGACGTATAAATCATTACATGCATCATCTTCAGTGCCAAACCTGTCATAAGTTTCAAACAACATATTTCAGTTGCAGAACATTCCGAGTACGCTTGTTAGAAATGGACAGTCAACCCAATTCATAAACATTTTTCAACTATGTTGGAAAGTGTTAAATATCGGAACACCCGTCCAAAAGTTTTGTTTGGGATAGAAATTGAAAATATACAGGCTATAAGAAAAAAAGCAGCGGCTTCTGAAAGCAGTTTAAATTTGACTAATTTCTGTAATAAACTTGGTAAGACGGAAACCTAAACAATAGGTGCAAAATACAATTTTAGATGGGTTTTTTCTCTTTCCAGATGCAACTGCATCATAGTTTTAGAGGAATTAAGAAAATTTTCCGTTTAAGGGGACAGTGGACCTTTATTTGAGCAAAATCATCTATAGCAAAGTCGTCATGAAAAAGGTCCATTTATGGGGTATAATAGTACCTAAACGGCTTTTTCTTATTAAAATATAATTTATGAAGGTTTTAAGGAGTAAATAAAAAAAGATAAATGTATTTATATACTTTAAATCTGTTTTTCTTAAAACTAATTTTTCAGCATTTTTAGATTTTTGAATTGCTTCTTGCGTCTTAATTTTTGATCAATATTTATAAAATTGATAAGGAAGTATCCTGATATTATTTAAAAAGAAACTGTGTAAGCTTTTTAAAATTCGTCTTCATTAAGATAGTCAAATTTTATTTTTTACTTATTAAAAGGCAAAATTTTAATGAAAATCGATAAGGAATTTAGAAAAAAATTTGTAAAATATTAACTATTCAAGAGATTTAAAAAATCTTACACAAATTTGTTTATAATACAGTTTTTAACCGACTTCCAAAAAGGAGAGGAGGTTATCAATTCGACGCATATGTATTTTTTTTTATGTATGTTCACCGATTACTCCGAAAATATCCAACCAATTAACTTGATTTTGGTGTTAAATGAGAGAGCTTGCTCTCGAATTGGTTCCACTTCCGTTTCATAGAAATATGTTCAGTACTTTTTTAGTAATTAGGCAAAAACTAATAAAATTGGTGATTTCTCGCAAATCAGTAGTAATATGGATGTAGAATAAATTTGCCGATGCCAGGATGGCCGAGCGGTCTAAGGCGCTTGATTTAAGATTTGGTTTCGAAAGGCAACGTGGGTTCGAACCCCACTCCTGACGTACGAGTATACAATAATCTTTTCCGTATTATAATTTTTAAATATATATTTAACAAGTTAAATACTAATTATGCTATTAGGAATATTATGTATTTAACCGTTACCACAGAGTATCAGAGATTTTTTATTAACTCAATACTTTATCAGTGAAAGAGTACTCAAAAAGAGAATAGACTTGCGAAAAGTAACATGACATTGAATAAGTTCTCTGAAGAGAATGAAGTCCGGACAGCCGAGCGGTCTAAGGCACCAGATTTAATCTCTGGTTTTGAAAGAGAGTGTCGGTTCGAACCTCACTCCTGACATATGTGTATAGTATACAAAAAAAAATTTCCGCGTTACATATTCTTTTAAGTGACTTCAAAAAAGGAGAGGATGTTATCGATTCGGCGCGAATTTTTTTTTATGTACGTTTACCGATTACTCCGAAACTATCCAACCGATTAATTTCTTTTTTGTGTTAAATGAAAGAGGCTACTCTTCCATTGGTACTTCTTCCATTTCATTGAAATTGGTTCAGTATTTTTTTACTAATTAAGTAAAAACTAATAAAATTAATGATTTCTTGCAAACTAAAAGTAACATGGACGATGACTAAGCTCGCCGAATGGAGTGCTGCCAGATGAGTGAGTGGTGTAAGATAGCAGATTTGATTTCTGGTTCTTGAAAGAGATCGTGGGTTCCAACCCCACTCCTGACATACGTGTATGGTTTACAGTGATTTTTCCCGTATTATAATTTTTATTAACTGACATAAAAAAAATCGTTAACTTTTAACTAAAAAGAGAAAAATAAACTTTTCTACCAAAAATTGAACCGACACTCAAAAGCTACTGCAAAGTGAAAAAAAATTTTTTTACAGAATAGTATTAAGAAATTAAATTAAGAGCGTAGTATTTATCATGCGTATTATTATATTTACTAGCTGACCCGCCCGGCGTTGCCCGGGTCCGCATTAACAATATTAAACGAACTTGAAATTTATATGATTTTATCATTAACTCGTTACATGCAGAAATGCATTGTCTGAAATACGTAGCCACTGACTGTGTGAAAAATCGGTTTTAAAAACAACTAATATTAAGCTCTAAAAATACTCAAAATGAGCAATGAAAAACGCGGGAGGGAATATGTATCCAACGATTGCATGATTTTCGTGTAAAAAAGTTGATATTTACCCGTAAAAATCACTGTTAAGTCACGTAACTAATTATTATTTTCACATACAAATCCCAAGTGAAATATTTTGAATTTCAAACTAATTATATCACTCTTAAATCCGACTATACCATGAATGAAATCGATACACGATGGTAGCTAAAAGGTTGGTATATAGTACTATAATTTCAGAGCTATTTAACAAAAGTAAGTGATATTTTTAATCAAATCTTGCGTATAGGTTCACTCTGTGTATAAATTCCTAACTTTAAACTTTTATACCGTAACCAGAACCTGTCTGTAATCTAACAGCGACTTAACAATACCCTACCGTAAATTAAATATAACAGAAATGTAACCTAGCCTAAATGTATTCACTTTATTGTAACATATCCTTATTCTAACCATAACATAAATGCCATTTAACTTTAACCTAACTTTAACCTAAATAATAAAATAGAAAAAAACCATTTTAAAAAATTACTATTTATTCGTAAAATATGCTTCAGCTGTAATTCGTTTCTTTCAATTCGTTTTATTAATACAAAATTCCTTCCTTGTGCTTTTGTTTGAGACATTAAAATTTCAGCGATAAATGGTTTAATATTGCAAACCACGGAGTAAGATACTTCTTACTCCGTGTTGCAAACCTTTTTTCGGTTTACTTCGCCTCCACCTATCTTTTTCTCCATGGTGTACAGCAGTTGTGATTTAAAAAAAATCCTCATTTAAACTGCCAGTTTGCCAGTCTATGAATTTTAAAGTTCTGTCCCAGCTTTTTTAATTCTTTCTGCGAAAATTTTATGCAACCAATCAACTATAAGAAAATGAAATGGGAAAAAAAGCGAAAAAAGGCGATTTTTTATGAGAGTGAGCTTTGTAATTTAATTAATCAGTTAATAAATAGAATTTTGAAATTCTGAGCTTCAGGTGCATCAGGAGAGACATTGGGCTAATCTCAAAAAAATTTTGAGCTTCGTACGTGCTGTAGATTTTGCTATCCATCGCACACACACACACCCAGACACACACACAGACAGACAGAGCGTTTTGTTCTTTTATTAGTATTGATGTAGATTAATTTGATTTTTTGAAGTCGGTGCCAGCCAAGCCAAGTTCAAAATTAAAATTAATTATCCAATGCAAATCGTAAAAGAATAAAGTTAAAATTTTAACTAAATATTAAATCGTAAAAAAACTCGTAGATACTTGGATGCGTGTCTACTGGAAAATTACATGTAACTTGGCTTGGCTGGCACCGACTTCAAAAAATCAAATTAATCTACATAAATATAATAATACGCATGATAAATACTACGCTCTTAATTTAATTTCTTAATACTATTCTGTAAATATTTTTCACCAGTAGCTTTTGAAGTCGGCTTTTCAGTTTTTGGTAGAAAAGTTTATAAGTGATAAAAATGCAAAAACAAGATAATATTTCAAAAACTAAGACACGAGGAGCATTTTTAAATTTCGTTTAAAAATTTGAATTTTTGAAAAAAAAATTACAAATTTTAATAAGGTTGGAAATTTTTTGAAGGTATTCTACACTATCTACCAAAAAGTATTTGTACACTTTCAGTTTTTGACATTTTGTCAAATATTTAAAAATATACTGGTCGGATTCTTCTGGAACTTCAGAAATATAAAGATTATGTTTCACTTTATATTTATTTACATTAATTTGTTAAGCGGGTAATTAGGGGGCCGGCAAAAAAACAAAGAATAATAGAAATATTTGGGATCGCCCTGTACATGAAAATGCACGAAACGACTTATCGCTTTAGAATACAAATATATGAATACAGTAGAATATGTACACTAATTTTTGTGAGAATAGCATGTATATTTATGGCGATAGAGCGATTTTTTTGAAAAATTAAAAAAATTCTGGTATGTTTTTTGTTTATATCATGCTGGGTTTTTGACCAAATTTAACGCAAATTTCAGAAAAATTGGCAAAATGCAGTAGAAAAAATGTAGCGCAATTGGAATATAAATATATTAAATATTTTATGAAATTTGAGTAGTTGTATAAAATAATTTTTATCTGCGCATGCGCGAACTAGAAAAACATTTTTTTTCATCATTTAATAGTCAATTCTATGGAGTGACTTATAAAAAAAATCCAATCAAATATCGTGAAAATTCAAAAAGATATCATTATTTTAGTGAGATGTTTTTACTCTGCTCTCTAAAAACGGCTGAATCTTAAGGGATTCTCCACAAATTGACATTTTTTAATAACTGACTTCAAAAAAAAAAACTAGTATTGAATTAATACAATATCTAATACAATATTACTGCTAATAAGTACTTGACAATTGTGATAGAAAAGAAAAAGAACTTTATTGGCATTCAGGGCCAAAACTAAGAGAGGGTTGGGGGAAAAGGGCATGTGCCCCGGGCACTAGGATGAAAGTGTCCCAAATGTACATTTTGTTTGGCGATTTTTTCCATGTCTATGTTTAGCATGATATTGTCAAAATCGTCCCATTCAAAGCATTTCTCCTATACCAAAGCATAGAAGAATTTAATGATGATGGCATAAAGATCCCGCATAAAGCAGTTTTTTTTTTTTTTTTTCGTTTTGATTCGGTTTCACGATTTTAAGGTATCATTTTTTTTAAACAAAGCAGACTACTTTAATCAATATTACATATTTTAAGTTTTAAAATAAGTCGGCTATTAATAAATTAGAAAATTTTTCTTTGCAAATACTTTTGCAGATGCTTTGCAAAGAAGAAAAGGGAGGAGGGGGGGAATTCACCAAAATTCATTGAAATATAAATATATTAAATATTTTCTAAAATGTTCTATGTTATGCAATATTTTCAACCAAATATAAAGCCACATTCAGAAAAATTCGCAAAATGTAGTAGAAAGAATAAGGCGCTATTGAAATATAAATATATTAAAAGTTTTCTAAAATATGAGTATTTGTATGAAATATTTTTTAATCAGCGTATGCGTGAACGATAAAATTTATCATTTTACATAATTTAATATTCAACTCTATGGAGCTACCCATAAAAAAATCCGATCGAATTTCGTGGAAATTCAGAAAGTTATTGTGGATAGGAATGAACTGATTTTCAATTGGTCTCTGAAACTAGTTGAATGACGTCAGATTTTACGCAAATTGCCAAATCTCCATTTACGTTTTTTACTGGTGATTTACTTCTTTTCTTAGATAATTACCAAAACGAACCTATTTCAGGATAAAAATAATTATAAAAAATCGAAGCATTTGTGTCAAATCTACCCATTGATACATAATTGATAATGGCTCTTATGCAAATGCCGATATCTGCGATCCTGAAATACGTCAAGTTCTCCACTGTTAAATGTGGTGTCGAAAATAACACTGACATCAATTGCATGCATGATGCCAAGAAGAACAGAGCTGTCTGATTTTGAGAAAGGTGTGATCATCGGGTACCACCGAAATGGCCGATCTTTAATCGACATATCTAGCGAGCTTAATTACCCCAAAACGACTGTGGCTTATGTGATTAGAAAATGGAAGCTGAATGGTGATTGTCAGAATGTGGCCAGAGTAGGCAGACCGACGAAACTGGGAGATAGAGACCGACGGGTTCTGTCTAGAGAAATTCGGAAGAACCGCAACCAACCAATGTTACACATACGCCAAGAATTTCAACAAGCTTCAGGATGTGTTGTTTCCATGAATACCATCCGTAAGGAAACTCATCTGCTTAATTTTTATGGCCGTGCTGCCGCCCATAAGCCTTTAATCACCAAGACCAACCGCGCAGCTCGGTTAAGTTAGTGCAAAACACGCCAGCAATGGACTGTACAGCAATGGAAACAGGTTCTCTGGAGTGATGAATCAAGGTTCGCCCTCTACCGTTCTGATGGTAGGGTCTGGGTCTGGCGTCTGCCTGGAGAACGCCTCCTACCAGAATGTATTGTGCCCACAGTTAAATTTGGCGGAGGGGGAATTATGTTCTGGGGTTGTTTTTCCTGGTTCGGACTAGGACCCTTGGTCCCAATTCATGGTAAGCTCAATGCCGATGCCTACTGTAATATACTGGACAACAGTGTACTTCCTACGTTGTGGCAATACTATGGATTGGACCCATGTTATTTCCAGGATGACAACGCAAGCTGCCATGTAGCGAGGTCCAGCATGGATTGGTATGCTGATAATGGAGTGCATCGACTCGAGTGGCCTGCCCAGAGCCCAGACCTGAACCCAAGAGAGAACCTCTGGGACGAGTTGGATCGTCGAATTAAGGCGGGTGACACACGCCCAAAATCAGTAAAAGAGCTTACCTGCCTTGTGCAAACAGAGTGGAATAAAATACCATTAAATGTAATACAAGGACTAGTTGAGAGCATGCCCAGGAGAGTCACAGCTGTAATTGCCTCTCGAGGAGCTGATCTACAAATTATTAAATGTGAACAGGGCCAAAACCAGTCTTTTTTTCCCGAGGCAAACGTGGATTTTGAAGGTACCCCTTTCCCCCTCCTTCGCAAAGCATATTTACAAAGAAAATTTCTCCAATTTATTAATAGCCGACTTATTTTAAAACTTAAAATATGTAATATAACATAACGTATTCTGCTTTATTAAAATACTCCAATTTGATACTTTAAACCGAATAAAAAAAATTCTACTTTCAACAGGACCTTTAAGGCCCTTGTCCCTGTCCGCGAAGACACTGCTGAGCTAATGCTATTCCTGTGGGGAGGCATTTTTCTAATAACTCTTTCGCATTTTGAAATTTTCAATTTTTTTTTTTTTTTTTTTTTTTGCATTGGATAGCGGAAGTCCCTCTCAAAATCGCTCCTTGACTACTTTTTCGATTTGAGTCATAGATATTTTTTATAAAGTTAGTTTCACTTTCAGAACCGCTTTTGGAAGTGAAAGAAACATTATAAAAATATCTACGCCAAAATTGAAAAAGTAATCACGGAGCGATTTTGAAAAGGACTTCCGCTATCCAATGCAAAAATGTCAAATAAATACATTGCAAAATGTCAATTTTAGTAAGAAGTCAATAAAAGTCAATTCAAAGTCAGTGTTTTTAAAAGTCAATTTTAAATACATTGCAAAATGCAATGTATTTAAAAATGTCCAAATGCAAAAGAGTTAGAAAAATGCATCCCCATAGGAAGAGCATTAGCTCGTGAGCATCTTCGCGTGTAGGGGCAGGGACCTTAAGCCATCATCATTAGATTTTTTTATGCTTTAGCATAGCCCAGATATAATAATTTTAACAATATTATGCTAAACATAGCCATGAAAAAAATCGCCAAACGAAAGATACATTTGGAACACTTTCATCCTAGCGCCCGGAGCACATGCCCTTCTCCCCCCCCCCCTCTCCTAGTTTTGGCCCTGAATGCTAATAAAGCTCTTTTACTTTTCTATCACAATTGTCAAGTACTTATTAGCAGCAATATTGTAATAGATATTGTATTAATTCAATACTAGTTTTTTTTAAAGTCAGTTATTAAAAAATGTCAATTTGTGGAGAATCCCTTAAGATTCAGCCGTTTTTAGAGAGCAGAGTAAAAACATCTCACTAAAATAATGATATCTTTTTGAATTTTCACGATATTTGATTGGATTTTTTTTATAAGTCACTCCATAGAATTGACTATTAAATGATGTAAAAAAAATGTTTTTCTAGTTCGCGCATGCGCAGATAAAAATTATTTTATACAACTACTCATATTTCATAAAATATTTAATATATTTATATTCCAATTGCGCTACATTTTTTCTACTGCATTTTGCCAATTTTTCTGAAATTTGCGTTAAATTTGGTCAAAAACCCAGCATGATATAAACAAAAAACATACCAGAATTTTTTGAATTTTTCAAAAAAATCGCTCTATCGCCATAAATATACATGCTATTCTCACAAAAATTAGTGTACATATTCTACTGTATTCATATATTTGTATTCTAAAGCGATAAGTCGTTTCGTGCATTTTCATGTACAGGGCGATCCCAAATATTTCTATTATTCTTTGTTTTTTTGCCGGCCCCCTAATTACCCGCTTAACAAATGAATGTAAATAAATATAAAGTGAAACATATTCTTTATATTTCTGAAGTTCCAGCAGAATCCGACCAGTATATTTTTAAATATTTGACAAAATGTCAAAAACTGAAAGTGTACAAATACTTTTTGGTAGATAGTGTATATGCTGTTGGTGAAAAGTATATATGCACAAAATTTCATATTGCTATGATAAAAATGAATAAAATAAATTTTTAACGTTCACCGTCCCTTTAAACCAAGATTTCATTATAGCAACGTATTAGAAAATAAATTTGCTGAATAACAGATTTTAAAAAAAGGCTTTATTTTGCCTTAAAGTTTCATTATTTTTACTTTTACATTATGATAAATAATGATAAATTTTCGGTCAGTCGGAAAAATCAGTGGCTGATCAAAGGGAAAGGGGGCGATGGAGCGATCGCCCCCTCCTTGAGCCCAGTAAAGTCTTTGTAAAACGATATTATATGTCCACATAGAAAACAGGTCGTACTTAAGATGGAGACGAGCGCGACCAGACCCGAATCCTCCAAGCTGGCATGGCCCGATCCAGGCCGCGCCAGCTCTTATTCATGAGGCTAGAACCTAGACAGGACTTCAAACTTTCAGAAACCGGTCAGAGTCTTACTTTTTTCTGAAAAGCTAGACCAAATCACACTCTTTTTTTTTCGGTACGTGCCTGATGTAGCCTGGCGTTCTTATAGAGGTCTGTATGGGCCAAAATGACCAAGCCCAGGCTCTGCAATCCAATTTTTATCTTAATCAAGGTCGCTAAAAGAGAAAAAATCAGACCCAATACCGATAACCTGACCCAAAAACAGTTCAACAACCCCCCCCCCCCCTAAAAAAATCAATCCATATTTGAAGATAGTTACAAAAAGTATCCCATATAATTATATAAATATTTTACATTTTTGTTTAAGTAAAAAACACATATATAATGTATACTCGGCAATATTCAAACATATAGTACTTCATATGAAAAATAGTCTGACCTTTTGAAAAATTTAGTCAGCAACCAGTCCATATTCGAACCGAACGAATCAAAACTCAAAATAAAAAAGTCCCGTATCCGAAACATTTAAAATAAACCCGATCCACAACCAATAAAATCAACTCGAACCCCAAAATCACATTTGAGGTCAAACCGAGACCTTACCGAACTCGGCACAACTTTTTTTTTTTTCGACCAGAGATTGAAATGAAAGAAAATGAATTCACATATTTTAATGGAATTATAAAGTATAGTTTGTAAATATATCTTTAAACCAATGTTATCTTTTATATAGAAAAATAAATATTTTCAAAGGAAAAAGAAAGCAGATTGAAAAGAATTCAATAAATGGGCGATTCTACGATAAGAGGTTTCAAATACAAGAAAATACGACAAAGGAGAAAAGTTGGAGTTTTTTCATGAAACTTCATATTACGATTTTTATCCCGTTTATAAACCTTTTCATGTAAGGGCAAGTCACTTTATACATATTTTATTACTTTTTCGAAGACCAGGGTAAATACATTGGGCAGAGGAGAGACATCAGAACCAGGGTAGATACGTATTTTACCAGGGGAGAGAGTTTGACACAATAATATACTTGATAAAATCAATGAAATGTATAAAATCAACTTTTATTAAAAATTGTTCTTAACATATAATCAGACTATCATATTAATCATTAATGAGACGATCATATTACAGCCTTTTTTTAAAAATAAGAGCGTTTCACTTGCAAAAATAATATGTGTAGAGACGTGTACAATGATATGAAGATATGTGTGTACAATGACAAGATAATGTAAATTATCTTGTCATTGTACCTTCAACAAATAATAAAATAATCTTTTATTAATACATATTAAGTAGACTAGCTCTTCTTAAGTGTTAATCACACTTGGATAGTCAGGTTAATTTTCATATCGCCTATACCTAACAAAAGCGCTTCGGTCATATTTTGTATGCAGTTCAATACATGAACATAAGTTAATCATTAGAAAATGAAATGTAACAAATAAAGGCACTCTCTTGACTACATATACAAAAAATTAAATTAAAATTAAAAATTAAAGGCACTCTATTGCCTACATGAACAAAAATTAAAATTAAATTAAAAATTAAAGGCAATATCTTGCCTACATGAACAAAAATTTAAATTAAATTAAAAATGAAAGGCATTTTCTTACCTACATGAACAAAAATTAAAATTAAAATGCTTAAGCTTTCTCAAACACATTCACTGACTTCTTAAATGAGTAAAACATCCTCTGCTTTTTCAAAATAATATTTGGCATAGGGAGTGTCTGGACAACCTGATCTTCTGAAATGAATGATGTATCTTGATTATCAACTTTAAATAATTTTCCGGTTTCGTCCCCTATTTTACAGAAAACTACCTGTATCTCGCCATCCTCCTCCAAACCCGTACACATAGCCACGTAACGGTACTCTGTTGTTTTTTATGATAGTTTGACAAGAATAAATTCGCCGTTATTGAATGTTTTTTTCGATGACGACGGTTGTTCTTCATCCTCTGTCTGGTGTGTGCCACCTTTTGGTATATTAATTTGTTCATTATCAGATTAATTCTCGTTATCGGACTCTGAATCCTGTCCGTACACATCCTCGACCCGAAGAAGTGATTTCATATTAGACGAGTATGCCATGATACCAATTTGGAAATGATCACAATTTATACTTTCATTGCAAAAGCAGCTTAAACACTTCATTTTCATTTGTTTTTTATCTTCAGTGTTCCATGACACCTGATGGACACGCAAAGTACCAGGAAAAGTCTTTATGTATTCTTTAGCACTAGTAAGCAAAGCTTCTTTTTCTAGGATATTTTTGTTGTCAATAACGAAAACATTGATCCTGTGACAGTTTTTCTGAAGAGCGTCTGACAAATCGCTCAGAGATGCTATATCCTTGCCACTAGCCACTAATCGGTCAGCTGTTCTTTTGCAAACAGCACCGACACCATCAGGAGCCCCCTTACCGTATCCTGCCTCATGGGAATACCAAGTAAAGTGTTTAAGGTTTGGGTAGAATTCTGTTAAATGATTGACAAGAAAGTAAAACATGTATTTGTTGCGATATTGTGTTACGGGTCCATCGCTCCAAAAATGCAGAATGTCCACTTCGGGTGGTAAGCGGTTTAAAATTGGCTGTAAGTGTGCCCATATAGCTGGAGGCGAATGTGCAAATTTTCTGACAACGAACAATAGCATGTAGTCTTTACTTTGCCAGATGCTTCTTCTGTCGTGTAAGTTACAACTGTGTGCAGACTTATCTGTTGACGAGAACCTCCAAAATGAAATGCCTGAATCTTTTCTGCGTATTTAGTTCAGTAATTTTCACTGAAATCCATATGAATAACAGCTTCATTTTCTGTTAAATTTGTCTTCTTAATTTTAAAAGCAGAATGCTGGTGGACTATGTTCAGTTCATGGTGAAGAAAATTTTCCAAATTACAATCTAATTGCATTATCAAATCACGAGGATAAATTTGAATCGATTTTTTGAAATATTTAGTCACTTTTCTTGCCTTAAACGTTTTTGGATCAGTTATGTTGGTAGAGACGGTTTCTCACTTTCTGTAGACAATTTGAGTACTATTATCGAATTCCTTGTATTCGAGTCCTTTATTTTTACAAGTTGCACATTCTCCGGAAAGGCACTGCTCGTTATATCTATTGAAACAAATTATATGAAGCATATCTTGGTGCTTTGATATAGATATAATTTTGGCTTAGAATAGAGCCATAAGAATCAGATCCATATTAGCATGTGTAACACACAAACAAGTGCCAAGTTTCTCACAAAACGATTGTACTCTCCAAAATGTTTTTAGGCGACAGAATAGAGAATACGATATTGTGATATTGTACTTCTTCGTGAAAGATTGGTGGAGATTTCTTAGAGTATCCAAAATAATTCTTTTTTGTTTCCGTTCTCCTTTCTTTGTCACATAATCCTTTTTGCCGGCCCATAACCTCGTATTAGAGCCATTTTCAAGAAAATGTATAACTTTATTCTTCATTACAACATAACTTGCTTTGGCTTTCCTTTTATTTTCTGTTAATTGTGCTTTTCCTAATTTTCTTAAAGGTTTCATATTTTTTTCTTTCTTTAGTATACCATATTTTTGCACTAGTTTCCCGCTTAACACTCTTTTAAAAATCTTTTAACTTTTTCGTTTGGGAGAGCAGAATAATTTTCTTTTAATTGTTGAGTGAATACCTCTGCAAAAACCAAATTTTTCTTCACTGTCTCACTGGCACTTGGAGCATTCATCATTTGTTCTACTTTTAAATTAGGTGTAAGTTTTTCAGTTTTTCGTAGTCTTTGTAACCTTTTTTGTAACGTGCTAATTTAATCTTTTGTTCGTTTATAGTCTGATCTTTTATTTTATTAATTAAATATCTTTGTCTTCTAGCTCAGTCTGGCTTATCTTTAGCTGCAAGTCTTCTACGGAAATTACTTTGCGTCATCTGATGATCATTATCTGAATTTGATGATGTTGCCGGAACATTAGTTATAATTTGAGGAATGAGTCGTTGCCTACGCTCTCTTGCTTTATTTTTCCATATTTTTTTCGCCTTACGATGCTCTCTAGGAGGCTTTTCGAAAAATTCGCCAATTCTAACAATAACAATTTGTTAATAGAAGTTAGCTAAATCTGCGTATAACCTCTTATGATCAATTTTATCTCCCCTGGTCAGTGAGTCTCTCCCCTGGCAGTTATCTTGACAGGGGAAATACGGCAGGGGAGAGACGTTTTCATGACAAATTCAATTGTTTTAACTGACTGAATTATTTTTGGGGTTAATTGTATATCTCACTTTAATTGTTACTGTATTGTTTAATTAGGGTAGTAAGTTCAAATAAATTAAATGAATATTATAAGTTTTAGGACTTACCAGGGGAGATACACGATCACCTTACGAAACCACTATACTGCACAGTCGCGTGGGAACAACTAAAAAACAACGGCACTTAAACGGTTGCGCGTTTAGTAATGCTAACTTCACGGCTGTAGATGTCCTTAAACGCTACTTCCAACACAGCCGTCCTTGAATTTATGTTTGTATTAGCGGAACGAAATTTGACATGGTAGATACACAAAAAAAAGCGGGACAGAAGTTAATTTTAAAAATTATTTGAAATTAACAAAATTATTTCATTTTTTATTTAATAATACTTTACTATAAGTACTTAAATTCCGATTAAACATACTTTAGTTAAACATCTGATGCAAAAAATATATGTATTGTTTGAAAGTTAAATTAAAACCGGCAAGGGGACATGCCAGGGTAGAGACTTTTTTAGACTTTGTAAAAAATTTCAGAAAAATGTGTTTTAATTAGGCATTCAATCGTGATGTTATTTAATAAAGTATATTAAGATGATGTGATTCATTGCAAAAAATTGCAACATATAGAATAAAAAATCTGTTTTAAACGGTGCCGCACAAGTTACCTCTTATCGTAGAATCACCCATATACTGTATGGCCAAAGGTGACTAACTGCTTGTAATTTTAGACATTTTGTTAAATATCTATAAAAAAACGCGGAATTAATCTCAAACTCAGTGTGTAAACAGTACAAGTCATAAATTTCCGTCAAGATTTTTTTTCCGAAACTCCATAGGGGACCGTCAACAAGTTGGAAAAGGACGACCATCTTTTTGCATTAAAAATGTAATGCTTATCAAAGTAATTTGCATAATATATTAGCTAAATGTATAGAGCAACTTTTGTAAAAGTCCCAAATGCATAGCTTGAACATTCTAAAAGTGATCGTCGATCAAAATCCGTTATTCCCAAAATGAAGTAAAAAAAAAAAATGAGGGACTTTATCTATATATCCATTAATTAATGTCGATATAGAATTGAAATTATGGTACATACTGTTATATTTGGATGACCCCTAATTTTTAGGAAGCTCATTGTAAAAAGCTACCTATATCAGCCATCTAGAAGAAAGCACTTCCTTAAAATTTTTGTATATTTTCACAAATTATGACCCACGGATTCCAAAAAAAAACATCCGTTGAAATGTTGAGATATATACCGGGTGATCCAAAAGTCAGGACGAAATTTAAAAATGAATAATTCGAAAACGAATTAAGATACAAAGATACGGTTTGCACCTAACGGATGGAAAAGAAACCGGGTTTTGTGTCATAATGGAAAAAATAGTTATGTTGGAATTTGTTGAGGTACTTTTGAGGCAGCAGCCAAAAGTTAGTCTAATGTGGCTTCGCTACTGATTTCATAATAGGTCCATTTTTTTCGAGGAAGTCGCACAGACGGGTTTCACATTCTGTGATTTTTGGTTGTGGAGATTCTTGAAGTCAAAAATATATCGCGAGCAACCGGCAAAACAAACAGCACTGAAAGATGCCATCCGCCCAAATGTTTCTGCCATTATGCAATAAATGTTAATAATGCTGTAAAACGGTGTGGGTCCTCGCCTCACAGCTGTGCTTCTGATTGGTGGACATCACATTGAACATTTACTGCTGTACTAATTAGTTGTAACCAAGCTGACTTGTAAATTGTCAACATCTTTTCATTTGTAAATCATTTTTTGCTTCAAAAAACACTATAGAACCATCTGTTGGTCGCCAACTGAACAATTGTTTTCGTTGCCACACAAAACCTGGTTTCTTTTGCATCCGTTTGGTGCAAACCGTATCTTGATTAGTTTTCGAATTATTCATTTTTAAAGTTCGTCTTGACGTTTGGATCACCCTGTATATATGATCTTTGTCATGCTGTGTATATCGTATTTATGAACCGATTCGAAAGAAACTTGGTTTGTACATAGTACATACTAATGTCTCGACAGAGTTCGTTTGCCAGCATCATCCTCCATCTTGTCTCGAAATAGCCATCATTAAAATTAATTTTTTTTTTTATTTAAACTTAAGTAAAAAAATTATAATTTGAAAAATATTTTTGTTTTAGGTGTTTGCCCTTGATATAAAGATTTCAGAATTTTTTTTTTGTTTTTTCTATATCTTACAAAAAGGTTGAATTATAGAACTTAGTTTCTAATGTGGTTGACATTTTTAAGCGGTCCGATACTTCTCACATTGTAATACGCCTAATTATGAACCAATTTGGATGCAACTTGGTGTGTACCAGAGTTGGGCAAATTCGTAATCTAATTACTTTGTAACTTAATTACAATGTAACGGCACGTAAGGGATTACAATTTTAGTTACATGTATTTATAATTTGAATTTGAAATTAAATTAGAATTGTAATCGTAACTATAAATGCTATGATTATCTTTATATAATTGTAATTATAATTGAAAAAATTCTAATTACGATTAAATACAATTATAATCTGAATTTGAAATTAAATTAGTAATCGTAACTATAAATGGTATCATTATCTTTATATAATTGTAATTATAATGGGAAATAATTCTAACTACGATTAAATGCAATTATAATCTGACTTTGGAATTCAATTAATATTGTAATCGTAACTATAAAAGCTATAATTACAAATATACAATTGTAATTATAATTGAGAAAATTATAATTACGATTATGCGTAACTGTATTCTGAATTTCAAATTGAATTAACATTGTATTCATAATTATAATTACAATTACGGTTAATTCTAATGGTATTTTTTTTATTAAGATATGATTGTAACTGTAATGCAGAAGGTTACGATTTTCATTGCGGTGCGGTAATGCTGTAACTGTGAAATTTTAATTACAAATACTTTTAATGCGAATGGTATTTTAGATTATATATTTGATTTTAGATGGTATTTATGATTATTATTACCGTTACGGTGTTGTAATGGTAACTAGCAATTTTAGTTACAATTAATGTGCAACGGAAACAGAAAATTTTCTAATTAGGTTTTATTGCATTTGTACTTGAGACTTATTTATGATTATATTCTTTTAATGATAACTAAGAAATCTGGGTTACAATGATATCATAATGAGGATAATATCTTGTGTTAAATATTACAGTGACTATTTTAATTTCATAACTGAGAATTTTAAACTGGATAACCCAATAATTTTTTATTGAAACTCTGCCCTCCCGAATATTTTAGCGTATCGTAAATATAAAGAGCTGGTAACTTAAAAACTTATAACTAAAACTTTATTTATCCTAAGACACTCATACTTTGTATGATAAAGGCAAAATTTATGAAGAGGAGGTGGGGGGGGGGGTACCAAAGACCAGTAAATTTTAGTATTGAGCAAATAAAAGGTTTTAATAACCCAAAAGTGAACTCGGATATAAATTGTCAAACTAGACAAATTTCGTAGAGTAAACGCAATCGTTTCAAGGGAGAGGGGGGTACCTCGATTTTCTATAGAAGCCCATCATATTTTAGTCTATATCTATATTATAAAGAGAAAAAGTTTGTTTGTTTGTTTATAAGGGATAATCACCGGAACTACCGAATTGGTTTCAAAAGTAATGGTACCAAAATTATGGTGTTCGTTCGGAATCAAACATAGGCTGTATTTTATGTCGATACCACAAATTCAAAGGGGGTGCAGGAGCAAAAAGCTTTCTAAAAATACGATGTTTGTGTTACTGAAGGGACTACAAGCATGAAATTTAGCATTCTAATTACTTATAAAATGTCAATGATCTCTAGCATTTCCTTAAAAATTCGAAAATTTAGAGGGGGGGGGATGCCTGCGTTCTTGGTTTCATTGTTTGTTGGTTTGTTGATTGGTTGGTTGGTTTGTTTATTTGATTGTTGGTTCGTTGGTTTGGTGTTAGTTGGTTGGTTGGTTTGTACGGATAATTCCAATGTTTGTAAGGGATAATCTCCGGAACTACCGAGCCGATTTCAAAAATAATGGTACCAAAATCATTGTGTTCGCCCGGAAACAAACATAAGTTGTATCTTATGTGAATGCCATAAATCCAAAGGGGGTGCAGGAGCAAAAAGCGTTCTAAAAATGCGATTTTTGTGTCGCTGAAAGAGCTAAAAACATGAAATTTAGCATGGTAATTACTTATAAAATGTAAATGATCTCTAGCATTTCCTTAAAAATTCGAAATTTAAAAGGGGGGGGGGGTGAGAGAATGCGTTTGTTTGTTTATTTGTTGGGGTTTTTTTGTTGGTTTGTTAGTTGGTTAAATTGTTGATTGGTTGGTTGATTGGTTTGTTTGTTTGTTGGTCCTTTTTTTTAAGCAAATCAGTAAAAAAAAGTACTTGCGTTCGTTTTACTTATTTTTCAGTTAAAATAGCAAACAAATAATAAAATTGTAAATAAAAATTTGCTAGGACGTGTTTATGGCCTGGTCAGGGGACTGCAATGGGTCTCCTATTGTTATACATGTGTAAAATATCTGACAATTTAGAGTTTTAAGTTCAAAAAACAGTTTTTATCAAAAATAAGCAGAACTTAATGTTAGAATGTTTTAAAGATTAGTAACTTTAAAATTGTTGATCAACTTGTTTGGAATTTTAAAGAAATATTTTTCATATTTATTACTTTTAAGGGAAAGAATACATTTTGTACAGTCGCAAAAAAGGGGAAATCCTGTGTAACATATTTTATTTTAATCAAGGGCAAATCTGGAGGGTCCTCAAGGGAGAGAGGGTGATATCAGAAATTTGGAGGTTCCAATCGGACCCCGACTCAGACGTGGAATATTTTTTCAATTTGGGTTGGGTCGAGGTTTTTTCTTTATTTTTTTCTTTGTGGGTCGTGTTTGGGTCCAGTTCACTTCTACTCTGTTGCTGCGGGTCAGTTTGGGTTTTGTTGATTTTTACTTTTTTGTTTTGGGTCGAATTGACTACTATTTTATTACTGCTGGTTGGTTTTGAGTCCGGTTGACTTCTATTTTTTTGCTACTTGATCGGAATGATTTTTACAAATTTGTTGCGAGTCGAGTGGAGTTCTACTTTTTAGCTACGCGTTGGTTTAGGGTAAAATTTATTTAAATTATTTCGGGTTTAGGGTTACATTTATTTAAATTATTTCGAGAAACCTCAAGGGAGATTGATGTAAAAAATTAGAGACTCGGGTAGGAGGTAATGTTTTTCATTGCGGGTTCGATTTATTTCTACTTTTTTACTGTAACTCGCATCGTGTTGATTTTTTTTTCTGTGGGTCTGGTTTGAATCAGGTTGACTTACATTTTTTCAAGTTCGGATTTGGTTTCATATCTGAGACATCAGAGACTTTACATTCGGGTTGAATAGAAATATCGGATGGGGGGAGATTTCTTTTACTGCGAATCGGGTTTATTTGAACTTTTTCCTGTAGGTCGGATAGATTTATACTGTTTGCTGCGGACTGGGTTTGGACCAGGTTGAGTTACATTATTTCGAGTTCGGAATTGTTCCGGATTGGGTTTAACACTTGAGAGTTGGGTTCGGGTTATTAAAGGACGTAATTACGGATATTTTTAAAGGGGGGGGGGGAGGGAGGAGGATTCAAAATTTTCCCAACTTAAACAAATTATTCTATTTTCCAAGTGAAATGCTATATGTAGTGATACACTGTAAAAAAATTTTGTAAAATTCCATTAGATGTACCGTAAATTTCACGGTACTTCTACCATTTTCAGTCTTACGGTATTAATACCGTATTTCTAAGGTATATTAAACGTAAAAAGTTTTTTGTACTGTTTCGATTAAAAACGGTATTTAAACAGTAAAATTTTTATTTTTCAGTAAAAACTCGGTATTTATACCGTAAAATAATTATTTTTCAGTAAGGAAAACGACATTTTAAAACTTTACGTAGCATTTCAATAGATGTACCTAAATTTTACGGTACGTCTACTGTTATCATTCTTTACTGTATGAGTACCGTATTTCTAAGGTATATTAGGCATTAAAAAACCAGTTTCTGTGCTATTTCGATTATAAACAGTATTTATACCATAAAATGACCCCTTTCTGTGCTATTTCAATTATAAACGGTATTTATACCATAAAAAGATTGTTTTTCAGTAAAAAAGCGGTATTTATACTGAAAATAATTATATTTCAGTAAGGGAAAATATGGTATCCTCGCCTCGGTGTACGACATTCTCTCAAGTGACGCTCTTGCTGTTGCTATCTAAATGCGCACATGTCTGAGGAGAGGGGGGGGGGGTGCATCCGTTAACTTGTTTTGATGTCTAAAAATCTCAAAGGGTCACAACTCTTGCAATACACACTGTATATTATAATTTGTATGTATGCCATAATGTAACAATAAAAAAAAAAGAAAGGACTGTATTTACGTTTGTTAAATAGTATTAATACATAATTATTATCTTTAACTGCAGGAAAATAAATAATGTAATTTATGAAAGACGACTCAAGTAGTCTACAAAGTAGACGAGGCTTTATTAAAGATTCACAAGCCTTTCATGTGTCTTGAGTGTCTTTGTAAGGGGGGGGGGGTGACTGATCCTGGGCCCGTCACGGTTCTCGACGGCCTGAATAGATGTCGTCTTTCTAGTGGGAACTTTTAATCTATCATACTGAATGATGTCAAATCCACCCTTAATTTTTATTGGAGAATTATACCATTCATAGAAGTGAAACTCTAAGATTTTAAACTAATTTAATTAATCACTTTTTGAAAGTCTTGTAATTGGAATTGTAATATTATGTACCATTGAATATACCAGCGATGTTCTTATATGTTAAACGGGGTTTGTTCATCTTTGTGTATGCTCTTTGTGTTTCATTCAGTTGGATCCTCATACCGGACATGCGGGACAAAGAAGTATGTAACATTTTAACTATTTTTAAGTGAAAGTAACTATTATGCATGTATTTTTATTGAATTTTTAACTTGCATTAGTTCTTAATAAAGTTCTTCTTTAATGTTATATATTTGTCTTATTAATTTATTTTAGGTTTAAAAATTATATTTTTTTTAGGTACGACAAATAAGAAATTTCCCAACTAGAAATCATTTGAAATTAAAAATTCTCTCAAAAAAAATCTAATAATGCAATGTTAACAATTTCCGTGGTGGAATTTCAAAGTGGAGGCTATTCATGAAGTAAAATAAAGAGGAGCACCGAAATATGGTACTGCTTATTTTTTTAAAACTCCAAGCTGGGCAACACGATGCATTTTATATGTTGCTTGTGCTTTATATGTTGCATCGCTGAAACATATAAAGCACAAGAAATGGTAAAACTCATCGTGTATTCCCAGATATTGAAATCTTCGAGATTTGAAAGACCGCCCCCTCTCACAAATGTAAAATCTAAAAATCAAAATTTAGATGAAAATATCGTAAAAAATAACAAACTATTCAAAAAATTTAATAAATTAAAAATTAATAAAAATTTCATTATTAAACTGAGTTATGTTCAAAGAAATTTTCTTTTTACTTTATCAGATTAACACTCTTATGCATAAATTATTTTTCAAATTTTCATTAGTCACAAAAAGTCATTTTTTGTGATAAGTAACAACCCATAACAAAATAATTTTAATATTGTTCTGCATTGTAGCTATTCTCTGTCCATAAATCAGATTTCTGTAAATGAAAATAATAGCGAAAATTACGCAAAATTGGTCAAGAGATAAAAAAAATAACAATGTTTGAAGAATGACAAATAAATTCAAATTTCATAAAAAAATCATCAAAAATCGCGAGTTTCATCAAGCTATCATACAAAAACACGCAATTCGTTAAAGGATTTTTGATAAAGATAAATTTCGTGAAAGGATTGCGAAAAACGCAAATAATAATTAAAAAAAAAAACAAATTTCTCTATAGGATCACGACAATAACACCAAACTTTGTTAAAAAATAGTAAAAAAAGGCAAATTCGATAAAAATATCTTTAAAAAAACGCGATTTTCGCCCCCCCCCAAAAAAAAACCTTGGCATCGCTTATAAAAACAATTTAGAAATTGTACGTAAAACGTAGTAAATGAGGTCCGTTCGTACAATAACGAAGTTTTAAAAATATTGAGATCTATCTCTTATAGTAGACAGAACTCCGCATCCAGTAAAGTGCTCGAAATATTTTCTGTGTTCCGGTAAATAAGCAAGGAAGTAACTTTTATTACACCTCAGCAACGTATATCATATTCATAAAATGTGAAATAGCTTAATATAATTAAAACACGCCCCAAATAATGTTTCCCCGTATAGCATAATATAGTGGAATACTTTCCTGTGGCCCTGTATTTTAATAATAAATATTCTTTGAATCAGAGATTGTACAGAACGTATATTTTAATACATATATACGTCATAGGCTCATGTCAATTCTATTATATTCGTAAGGATTTAACATCATTAAAATGTACTTAAAACTATATTTCCTGTTGATCGTAATGTAATGGATTACTTTAGACTGTTCCTCTAATAAAATAAATAAATTCCTCTAATAAATCCTCTTTTTTTTGTGTATTAGTCTTAAATTAAATATATATATATATATATAATATGCATGGATATTAAATAAGGTTGAATTAATTCTATTTCAGTTAGTTTGAAGTCAATAACTGTATCATAAGTTCTATTTTCTTCAAATTTGTTTTACTTTTTTATTTTGAATATGAAAAAACTTCATGTGACATACATCTATTATAAAATAAAACTAGAGATAATTTAAATTTGCATTAGTTTTTTCCCCATAGATGCTCCGCTATGCTATTTTCGTTTTGATTTTTTATGACATTGATACAGTGTGTGTATTCAGTTGGAAACTTGTATCACGTGATGTAAAATTAATATTTCCAATTGTGCATTTTGTTGTTTTATTTTATTGTTACATAGATTGTAACAACATAGTTAGAATTATAGTTTCTAATTGCATTAGTTTGTTTTTGTATCCTCATGTTATGAATTTTTTCCACTTTAAAAGTTCTTTATCTTTTGTTTTTGATTATAAAATAATTTTATATAATAGAAAACCATTGTAAAATATGTATACACATAGATTGAATTTGCATCTTTTATTTGTTTACGATTTTTATTGGTGTAGTAAAAAATTTAATTTTACTAGTGTGCATTGATGAATTTTAACACTATTCTCAAAATCAACTTTTTAATACATTCTTGAATAATTTTGAAATAAAAAGAAGAAATAAGAAATAAGATGAAGTAATAGGGATGAGAGTGTTCCGCGTTTTTTCATACCAGTGTAATATTAGAGAAAATATTGTTCTGTTAAATCGCAGCATTTTTCGATTGAGTAAAATAACATTTTCTCTAAGATTATACTGATGTGGAAAAACGCGGAAAATTCTCATGCCTAAGTAAGAAGTAAACAACAGAAATTCAAAAAATATTATAGACAATAGAAAATAACATTTGGAAATCGTTGCTTTTAAAAAGTTGTATTTATTTATTCGATAAATATTATGAACACAATTTTCAGCATACATACTGTTTGCATTAGTTTTTGCTTTTTTTAACGAGGCATTTTCTGTCTTATGTAAAATTACTTACTATTTGAAATCTTTATGCATGTTTCATAAATTTTTTATTGCTCTTTTAGTATTAAATTCATATAATATGCAGGCATTGAAATATTAAGTTAAACATAAGAATGTTTTAATATTTATTTCTTTAATTTAATCATGTAACTTTGTGCGATGTAATTGCTAATGGATTACGTAAGACTGAAGATAGATTTTTTGCAGTGTAATTTTAAGAAAATCAGTTTGATATAATGCACGTATGTGAATGTCATTTTATTATTGAGTAATTAAAATTATTGCATATTATACTGCCATTCTTTGATTATTAAAGCTGCTTCTATTATGAAAACAACATTATTTTTTTTAATAATAATAATTTTGAAGCAAATTAAAATTTCACTGTATACAAAAACAAAATTTGTTCTTATGCTGAAAGTTTCCTTTATAAAAATTGCTACAAATTGAATTCAATGTCAATCTTATTTGGAAAATAATTATGTAATATTTTTACAACATAAATCCCTTTAAACGTATAAAATCATATTTATATCAAAACATAGATGGATTCGAAAAATTCATTTGGGAGATTTATGATAAAATTTTAATCTGAATTTCCAGTGCAAAGAAATTTACTTTAGGTATCCTTTCATAAATAGACAAACACATAAATGTGTTACTGTTAGTTGCGAAATTATTGATCACAGCGGAGTAATACCGTTTTTAGCATTTTTTTCTTACTGCCCAGATACTAATATAAGATCTTTTGTTATAACATATGTTTGTTTATTAATTTTAATCCTCTAATTGCATAGCTGCGACATACTTTATATCCTTAACTTTTATATCCTTTTTATATTGCTACTTTAAAATAACAATTTTCGCTGTACTTTCAAACATGGAATATGACAAAAATAACAGCTTTAAAATAGTGATATAAGATAAGTATAAATAATTGTAGAAGTTGGCAGATAAATAAATGTGCTCTTCATTGTTTTTAATTGCTTTTCAGATCACAAAAAATTTTTTAATCTATTTTTTTTACTTCAACAACTGCACATTATAACAAATAAACATCTATCGAGACAAATACAGAAAATTTACGAAAAAAAAAGATTTTAGTATATACTTTACAGATGTTAGAGTGTAATTGAATTTTATTACAAGATATTTTCCATTATGTGTAGACGTATCTTTATGCAAATTGATAACCTCCAAATGGATCTTTAAAATTTTGTAAAAATTTTTAAATGTATCCACACGTATATCGAATAATATTTTCCCACATAGTAAGTTTTATAAAGGTAACACTTTGAGTTCTTCCTGTATATTCACCGATTCTGATTACAGAATTATCCATAAGAATTTCCCACATTTGACAGGATAATATAAAACAAAAAAAGATTAGGGATAGAAACTTGTTTGTTTTAAAATATTCAATAGGTATGACATGAATCTAAAAATGATTATGTTTTAGATATGGTGTTTGGTAAGTGTTAGTCATTGAAAGCAATGTACATTTCAAGACAACAGATGAAATCTCTTATCACCTGACATATATCTTGTCAAAGCTACGCCCTCTGCTTGAATTGCTCTTCAGACATAAGATCTACATAAGCAGGTGCTATCATAAGCAGGTATTCCACAAGAGTTACATCAGTGGGGGTAGATTTCATACATCTTCTTGAATTGTGTATTATTCCCAATGGAGAATACTTACCAGATATAATTTGAAAGAGATAGCCTTTTTAAACTTTTGTCATACTTATTGCATATTTTTGAACAAACAAGTTTCTCTCTGCAATCCTTTTTGGTTTTTATCCTGTCAAATGTGGGAGGTTTTTTGGGCCATCCTGTATTTTTACGTTATATATAACATACAGGGTGGTCATAAAAAAACTTTGCCGATATACGGAGCTCTAGCGGCCAGTCCGCTCAACCGATCGAAATGAAATTTCAGATATAGCTATTCAGAGGTATGAACTCGAGATTCTGTGAACGACAACAAAATGGCGCTCACGGTTACGGTTATAGTTACAGAAACTCGAAAATTTCCAATGGCAACACCCATTTTTTTTCATCGCAAAATACTCAGCGCATGCGAAAACCCTAAAGAGCGTTGGAACCGTACGTGTATCGCAAGAAACGGACATGTTATGCACGCACAAAGAACCATTCTGGGAATCCTTCCCCCCCATAGAAAAAATTCGATTGGGGCGCAAGGAGGAAATTTGCATATGACACAGAGTCAGTAAACTAATCTCTGATTACAATACAGATCGGAGAAACTAAAACTTTTATTTTGATTACACATTTTCCACATGGGTGTCATCGCAGGCAATTAATGGAGATGGCACCCATGTGGAAAATGTGTAATCAAAATAAAAGTTTTAATTTCTCCGATCTCTATTGTAATCAGAGATTAGTGTACTGACTCTGTGTCATATGCAAATTTCCTCCTTGCGCCTCAATCGAGTTTTTTCTATGGGGGGGAGGATTCGCAGAACAGTTTTTTGTGCGTGCATAACGTGTCCGTTTCTTGCGATACACGTACGCTTCCAACGCTCTTTAGGGTTTTCGCATGCGCTGAGTATTTTGCGATGAAAAGAAATGGGTGTTGCCATTGGAAATTTTCGAGTTTCTGTAACTATAACCGTGAGCGCCATTTTGTTGCCTTTCACAGAATCTCGAGCTCATACCTCTGAATAGCTATATCTGAAATTTCACCTCGATCGGTTGAGCGGACTGGCCGCTAGAGCTCCATATATCGGTAAAGTTTTTTTTATGACCACCCTGTATATTTAATTTACGGTATATATACCAATTACAAATGCCTTTACGGTACATATAAGATATATTTAATTTACGGTATATATACAGCATAAATAATTTTTGCGGTATATATACCATATTCTTAATTAACGGTACATATACCGTATGTTTAATTTACGGTACATATACCATTTATCTAATTTACGGAATATATACTGTATATTTAAAATACGGTATATATTTGTATAAATATTTTTACGGTATATATACCTTACATTTAATTTACGGTATATATGCTGTAAGAATATTTTTTACGATACATATACATTAAATATTTTACGGTGCATATACCGTCCAGTTAAATTACGGTACATATACTTTAAAAATTTTACGGTACATATACTAAAAAATATTTAAATTTATGTTCAGTTAAATTACGGTACATGTACTTTAAATATTTTACGGTATATATACCGTCCAGTAAAATTACGGTAAAAGGAAGTGTCACAAAGTTGACGATATAACCACCGTGATTCGAGACAAAAAAATTTTACAGTGTATGTAGTGATTATAATTTAATCAGCAAAACAATAAAAATTTCATATTTTTTTTTTTTTTTTTTTTTTTTTACTGCGGATCGGGCTTATTTGAACTTTTTTGCTGTGGGTCGGATAGATTTATACGTTATGCTGCGGGCCGGGTTTGGGTCAGGTTGACTTACTGGGCCAGGAAAGTTTCGAGTTCGGATTTGTTTCGGATTGGATTTAACACTTGAGAGTCGGATTCGGGTTAATCAAGGACGTAACTACAGATATTTTTCGGGGAAGGGGGGGGGGATGATTCAAAATTTTCCCAACTGGAAACAAATTACTGTATTTTAACAAGTGAAATGATATATACAACGTGTGATATGTAGTGATTATAATGTAGTTAGCAAAACAATAAAAAACATACTTTTTTACTATTTTAAACAAGAATTGTTTTTCAAAAATCTATAATTTCCTAATTTCAGTTAAATTGGGGGGGGGGACTCCCCCGCTAATCCCCCATCGCGACACCTCTGGGGTTGATTCACTTTTTCAGAAAAATAGTCTAAATATTTTTCCCATAAAAACATTAGTGAAATATCTATGATGAACGTCTGCAAATAGCGAAAGCTTTTATTTGTACAATAGAACTCCTGAATACCGAACATGTGAAAAGCATGGAATTCGTTCGCTATTCAAATTAATAACACGTACTGTAAACTCTTTATGCGAATACTCCTGAATAATAGACACCTCTATTTGGGTGATTTTACGATAAGAGGTAACTTGTGCGGCAATCCGTTTAAAACAGATTTTTTATTCTATATGTTGCAATTTTTTGCAATGAATCACATCATCTTAATATACTTTATTAAATAACATCACGATTGAATGCCTAATTAAAACACATTTTTCTGAAATTTTTTACAAAGTCTAAAAAAGTCTCTACCCTGGCATGTCCCCTTGCCGGTTTAAATTTAACTTTCAAACAATACATATATTTTTTGCATCAGATGTTTAACTAAAGTATGTTTAATCGGAATTTAAGTACTTATAGTAAAGTATTATTAAATAAAAAATGAAATAATTTTGTTAATTTTAAATAATTTTTAAAATTAACTTCTGTCCCGCTTTTTTGTGTATCTACCCTGTCAAATTTCGTTCCGCTAATACAAACATAAATTCAAGGACGGCTGTATTGGAAGTAACGTTTAAGGACATCTACAGCTGTGAAGTTAGCATTACTAAACGCGCAACCGTTTAAGTGCCGTTGTTTTTTAGTTGTTCCCACGCGACTGTGCAGTATAGTGGTTTCGTAAGGTGATCGTGTATCTCCCCTGGTAAGTCATAAAACTTATAATATTCATTTAATTTATTTGTACTTACTGCCCTAATTAAACAATACAGTAATAATTAAAGTGAGATATACAATTAACCCCAAAAATAATTCAGTCAGTAAAAACAATTGAATATGTCATGAAAACTTATCTCCCCTGCCGTATTCCCCTGTCAAGATAACTGCCAGGGGAGAGACTCACTGACCAGGGGAGATAAAATTGATCATAAGAGGTTATACGCAGATTTAGCTAACTTCTATTAACAAATTGTTATTGTTAGAATTGGCGAATTTTTCGAAAAGCCTCCTAGAGAGCATCGTAAGGCGAAAAAAATATCGAAAAAAAAAACAAGAGAGCGTACACTGTAAAAAAATTTTGTAAAATTCCAGTAGATGTACCGTAAATTTCACGATACTTCTACCATATTCACTCTTTACGGTATGAATACCGTATTTCTAAGGTATATTAAGTGTAAAAAACAGTTTTTTGTATTGTTTCGATTAAAAACGGTATTTACACAGTAAAATTATTATTTTCCCGTAAAAACTTGGTATTTATACCGTAAAATAATTATTTTTCAATAAGGAAAACGACATTGTAAAAATTTTCGTAGCATTTCAATAGATGTACCTAAATTTTACGGTACGTCTACTGTTATCATTCTTTACTGTATGAGTACCGTATTTCTAAGATATATTAGGCATTAAAAAAACCAGTTTCTGTGCTATTTCGATTATAAACAGTATTTATACCATAAAATGACCAATTTCTATGCTATTTCAATTATAAACGGTATTTATACCATAAAATGATTGTTTTTCAGTAAAAAGGCGATATTTATACTGAAATTAATTATATTTCAGTAAGGGAAAATATGGCATCCTCGCCTCGGTGTACGGCATTCTCTCAAGCGATGTTCTTGTTGTTGCTATGTAAATGCGCGCAGGTCAGAGGAGATGGGGGAGTGCTGCCGTTAACTTGTTTTGGAGTCCAAAAATCTCAAAGGGTCACAACTCCTGCAATACACATTGTTTATTATAATTTTTATGGATACCATAATGTAACAATAAAAAAAAAAGAAAGGAATGTATTTACTTTTGTTAAATAGTATTAAAGAAGAATAGATAATTATTAGAATATATAATTATTATCTTTAACTACAGGAAAATAAATAATGTAATTTATGAAAGATGACTAAAGTAGTCTACAAAGTAGACGAGGCTTTATTAAAGATTCACATGCATTTTATGTGTCTTGCGTGTCTGTGTAAGGGGGGGGGGTGACTGATTCTGGGCCCGTCACGGTTTTCGACAGCCTTAATAGATGTCGTCTATATAGTGGGAACTTTTAATCTATCATACTGAATGATGTCAAATCCATCCTTAATTTTTATTGGAGAATTATACAATTCATAGAAGTGAAATTCTGAGATTTTAAACTAGTTTAATTAATTACTTATTCATAGTCATGCAATTGTAATTGTAATATTATGTACCATTGAATATACAGGGTGTCCCTAAACAAATGGTATATATGCTAGGGGGTGATAGAACACATCAAGACGAGTAATAGTAAATAGGAAACCAAGGGTCTCAAACGTTTTCCAAAGGAAATAGCCGCCATTAAAGTTTGGGGTCCTAAATTTCAAATACACATAAAAAACGGAAAATTGGTCGATTCATTTGCGGTTTTCACTAAAATTATTCTTTATGTTGGTATTTTCTTGAAAATAAATTATAAAGATAAATTTCGAAAAATGCCGATAGAGGGCGCTTTAGAGTTTAAAGTAATGAAAAACTATTTTTTGCATCTCATTAAATGGTTTCGTAAGCTTAGACTTAAATTTTGAGCTCATAATCTGAATAGTTGGAAGCGGTTAAGTAGCACAAACTTAACTGTGTTCAGAAGGTTTAAATTTCAAATGATTATAAAAAACGGAAAAAGTGGTCGATTGATTTGCGGTTTTCACTAAAACTATTCTTTACGTCGGTATTTTATTGAAAATAAATTATAAAGATAAATTTCAAAAAATGCTGATAGAGGGCCTTTAAACTTTGGAGTAACGAACAACTACTTTTTACGTTATTTTTTCATCTGTTTAAATGTTTTCGTAAACTTAGACTTAAACTTAAATTTTGAGCTCAAAATCTGAATAGTTGGGAGCGGTTAAGTAGCACAAACTGAACTGTGTTTAGAGGGTTTAAATTTCAAATGATAATAAAAAACGGAAAAATTGGCCGATTTGTTTGCGGTTTAAAATAAAACTATTCTTTAAGTCAGTATCTTATTGAAAATGAATTTTAAAGATAAATTTCAAAAAATTCCGTTAGAGGGCGCCTTAAACTTCATAGTAACCAACAACAAATTTTAACCGTCATTTTTTGTATCTAATTAAATGCTTTCCAAAACTTGTTAAATGTTTTCGAAATCTTAGATTTAAACAACATTTTGCGCAAACTGAACTGTGTTCAGGAGTTGAAATTTTAACCCCCCCCCCCCCCCCCCTTCGAACACAGTTCACTTTTGCGCTACTTAAACACTCGCAACGACTCAGAATTTGATCTCAAAATATAAATCTAAGCATTTGAAAGCATTTAATGAGTTTTAAAAAAATAACGGTTAAAAATAGTTGCACGGTACTCCAGTGTCTAAGGCGCCCTCTAACGGCATTTTGTGAAATTTATCTTTAAAATTTATTTTCAAGAAAACACTGATTTAAAGAGTAGTTTTAGAAAAAACCGCAAACGAATCGACTAATTTTTCTGTTCTTTTTTATAGTATTCCATTTCGTTTGAAATTTAAACCCTCTGAACACACTTCAGTTTGTGCTACTTAACCACTCCCAACTATTCAGATTTTGAGCTCAAAATTTAAGTTTAAATCTAAGCCTACGAAACCATTTAATGAGATGCAAAAAATAGTATTAGGATGGATTATTTCGTCAAACCAAAGTCTAAAGCGCCCTCTATCGGCATTTTTTGAAATTTATCTTTATAATTCATTTTCAATAAAATACCGACATAAAGAATAGTTTTAGTGAAAAACGCAAATCAATCGACCAATTTTCCGTTTTTTATAATCATTTGAAATTTAAACCCTCTGAACACAGTAAAACTTTTTGATACTTAACCGCTTCCAACTATTGAGATTTTGAGCTCAAAATTTAAGTTTAAATCTAAGCTTACGAAACCATTTAATGGTATGCAAAAAATCACGGCAAAAAATAGTTTTTTATTACTTCAGAGTGTAAAGCGCGCTCTATCGGCATTTTTCGAAATTTATCTTTATAATTTATTTTCAAGAAAATATCAACATAAAGAATAATTTTAGTGAAAACCGCAAATCAATCGATCAATTTTTCTGTTTTTTATGTGTATTTGAAATTTTGGACCCCAAACTTTAATGGCGGCTATCTCCTTTGGAAAACGTTTGGGACCCTTGGTTTCCTATTTCCTATTACTCGTCTTGATGTGTTTTATCACCCCCTAGCGTATATACCATTTGTTTGGGACCCTTGGTTTCCTATTTCCTATTACTCGTCTTGATGTGTTTTATCACCCCCTAGCGTATATACCATTTGTTTAGGGACACCCTGTATATACCAGTGATATTCTTATGTGTTAAAAGGGTTTGTTCACCTTTGTGTATGCTCTTTGTGTTTCATTCAGTTGGATCCTCATACCGGACGTGCAGGACAAAGAAGTATGTAACATTTTAACTATTTTTAAGTGAAAGTAACTATTATGCATGTATTTTTATTACATTTTTAACTTGCATTAGTTCTTAATAAACTTCTTCTTTACTGTTATATATTTGTCTTATTAATTTATTTTGGGTTTAAAAATTATGACATTAATAATTATTTTTTTTAGGTATGACAAATAAGAAAATTTTCAGCTAAAAATTATTTGAAATTAAAAAAATTTTCAAAAAAAAATCTAATAATACAATGTTAAAAATTTCCGTGGTGGAATTTCAAAGTGGAGTCTATTCATGAAGTAAAATAAAGAGAAGCACCGAAATATGGTACTGCTTATTTTTTTGAAAACTCCAAGCTGGGCAACACGATGCGTTTTACCTTTTTATTTTTCCTCATTCAGCGACACACTAGTAACACGCATGTCCACGTTCTCTACAATTCTAATGTATCGAACGTCGCCTCTCTCAAATAATGAAGATCGTCGGCTAGTAAGTTGTCTGTTAAAAAAAAATGAAATGGTATAACGTATCGTGTGTGCTCAGATGGTGAAATTTTGGGGCCTATAAAGACCCATCCCCCGCGAATCACCACGTTCAAAATTTAGACAAAATTATCATAAAACTAGAAAAAAATACATCCTTATCAGAAAAAAATAATAAAATACCAAACAGTCAGTTGTCTTAGATTTACGCTTAAACCATCAGTAAAACTGCAAACACCGGTCCCCTTTCCTCTACCAACCTCATAAATAACTAAAATTCAAAAATCTTTTTTGCTTACGTTGTTAGAATTTTATCGAACTCAGACCCCAATCTCTATGAGCTCAGGAATTTCGTAATTAACAATTCTGTTGATCTAATCCTTAAAAAGGTGGTAAAGTTCAAAAACTCTAAAAATCGCAAATCAAAATTTTAGAACCTATCTCACTCGACGCTCTTTCCCCTTCAGACACTTTTCTCCGAGAGGGACTTCTGGGGCTCCGGAGGGTGGGAGAATGAAACCTTTTTTCCCAGTGAAAACACAAGAACTCTATTTTTCCGGGGGGGGGACATTTTATTGCACTGGGGGGGGGGGGTCCCTCTGGGACACCCCATTAATTCAACACTGATATTTCAAGACTGTTATTTTTGTTAAAAGAAAGGTCTCTCATTCGGTAACTCAATCTCTCCCCTCCAAATTCTGGAAAATTAAACATTAAAAACCATTTAGACAGTTAAAGTTAATTCACAGTCTCATCCATATGTCTTCAAACCTTAGACAATCCCCCTCCCCCGATCTCTGTTCAGTCCGGCTTGGATAAATTATTCAGACTAGATCTTGAATGATATTTTCCTGTTACTTCAGTGGTCATCAGTGGAATTTTGATGGCAAACACTACCACTGATGTTTTTAAAAGAAATAGTCGATGCCTCCTACCCGACTCAGTATGATCCATCGGATGGATCGACCTTGCTCTGTTAAAGATGTCTGTAAAATAATGATTCCCTATTCCCTGATTTTGCACTCACTTTACCATATTTCAAGTAAATTATAGAAACGCGGTTAATTTACAAAAATTCCATTCGACCAATAAGGAGCTAATTGCAAATATAACGTTATTTACTTTTTGGTAATTTTGGACCCTTTCCCTCCCTTTAGATATCATACGTTACTTCCATAAAACTCCGTGCCCCGGTAATGATATCGTTATCAAAGTGTAAAAAAATTTTTTTTGAATTAAATTCTTTTGTTTTGAGTAACATACAAAACGGGTTAAATTTATTTTTCGCAAACTTTATTGATTCAATTGAAGATAATTTAATAAAATATCGCTTTATTCAAACAAAAATAGTTAACAAAATAAAAAAAAGATAATGTACTATTTTGAACAAAATACCACGTTACAGAGAAAAAGAGAATTATAATTGGGTCAAAAATGATATCAATATCAAAAGGATAATCACCCCCTTCCCCTAGAGATATCTTACGATATCATGTGTCAGACCCTCCCTCCCCCCTAAAAGAATAATGTTATATATACACAGCACCTAATAAAAAAATTAATATATCATTCTTGTTTCTAGTAAAACCATCGTAAATATTGACTGAGCAAAACATTTTCTTTGAAAATGTCTGATTATAGGTAAGATAATACAAAGCGTGAAAATTTGCTTTCGGCCGAAGTAATGGTGTCAGATTTTCGACGCAAACGCCTTCTTTACGGGTAGCAGCATAAGTTTCATTATTCACCAACCAACCAACAAATCTAATGGCGTCAGTTTGTTGATTTCGGGCAATGGAGAACTTGAGATCCGAGTTATTTATTTAAGTAAGTTAATCGGCTGTATTTCTTGTTTTCCTTTAACTTACATAATTAGATAACTAATTTGAACTATACATGTTTTAAATTGTTTTTTCTTAAAAGTATGTTATTCATTTCTTTGGCTAAGTTATATAAAAATTGGAAAATGAATTACTTTGTTAATGAAAAGTGCGTGTTGGATTAAATTGTGTTTAAAATAGCAAACTGACGTCTATAAAATTTTGAATATTTTCTGTTCAATATTTCAACTATTTCCTTTTAAATTTAATCATTTTTACTAGAATATATGCGTAATATTAGTAATTTACATTTATCTTAATCAAAAGAAGGAAATCGACTTATTTCATTCCTCCTTTTGCTAGCAGGTCCCATTCCTTCCCATTATGTTCTGTTATATTAAACTGCTTTTAAGTTTAGTTAAAATTATGGATAATGTAGGTTTTCTAAAGAGGGGAACTATTACAGCTACAGGTAAACAAGTCATTAATATACTTCAAATATTAAAATTATAGTAAGCAAATTTATTTTTTTAATAAACAATTTTTTTATACAAATCTAAGTTTATGCTGAAAAGCAACTTTTTTCAACTGAAGATTTGGTTGTCATTGCTCCATCTCAGTGGCGTAGCTAGGATAGGTGACACCCAGAGCGGGATGTAAATTGTGTTACCGCCAGCCACCATGGTGTCACCCCCCCCTCCACACACACACACACCGATCCGTTATATTTTTTCATTCACAATTGTACGCTATTATAACAAATGACCATATCATTTCTCATTTACCTTTTGCCATGCATTGAGAAAAAAAAACAGAGGGGGGAATTTTTACTTAACCCATAATCCGCTTAAATCAATGTGGCGTCTGTATGTCGAAGAAAATTCTTTCTTTTAAAGTTTGTTTTTGTTATCCACTCGTTGGATAGATAAGATTTTTGTTCCCTTTTGCAAACATCTTATTTAAACACACCAGTCTGCATAAAATTTCAACTTCTTTTAGAAAAGAAAATTAAGTCTATTTCGTCGTACGCTAGAAATTTAATTTTATTTCAGAATTCTTTTTCCAAATGGTGTAAGATTATAAATATTTATTTTCAAATAAATATTGGGTGACAGCCGGGTTGGACCGCCCCCCCTGCCCCCCACTAACTACGCCACTGCCTCCATCTAGTATTGTGATTGATGTTTAGAGTAATACGTCATGAGGAAAAATTTCTATCCTATTCTATCCCATTCTCCATTACTAACTAATATTGTAATATATATTAGTACTATTTATTACTTATATTAGAACTAGTGCTAACTAATATATCCCGTACTTGAATAACATTAATTAATTAAAGTTTGAAAACATAGTATATTAACACACGAAAAAAAATCATAAAAACCTGATTTAAATAAAAAGAATCTGATTTTAAACAAAGATATACATGGGTGATTCTACGATAAGAGGTTCAAAAACATGGAGAATTCGGCCAAAAAGAAAAGTTTGAGTTTGATCAAAACCATTTAAATTATGATTTTTGTCCCGTTTATTTACTTTTTCATATAAGGGCAAGTCACTTTATACATATTTTATAACTTTTTCTGGTCAGTGACTCGCTCCCCTGGCAGTTATCGTGCGAGGGGAAATACGGCAGGGGAGAGACATTTTCGTGTAAATTCAAACTTTTTAACTGACTGAATTAGTTTTTCGGTTAATTGTGTATTTCACTTTAAGTATTACCGTATTGTTTAATTAGATCAGTAAATGCAATTGAATTAAATGAATATTATAAGTTTTATGACTTACCAGGGGAGATACACGATCACTGTGCGAAACCACTACAAAACACGGTCGCGTCGCAACAACTAAAAATGGCGACGCTTAAATGGCTTGCGCGTTTAGTATTGCTAACTTCAAGCCAATAGATGTCCTTAAGCACTACTTCCAATATAGCCATCCTTGAATCTATATTTGTTTCAGCGGAACGAAATTTGACAGGGGAGAGACACAAAAAAGCGGGACAAAAGTTAATTTTAAAAATTATTTGAAATTAACAAAAATATTTTATTTTTTATTTTATAATACGTAAGTATAATTACTTAAATTCCAATTAAACATACTTTAGCTAAGCATCTGGCGGAAAAAATATATGTATTGTTTGAAAGTTAAATTGAAACCGGCAAGGGGACATACCAGGGGAGGGGACTTTTTAGACTTTGTAAGAAATTTCAGAAAAATGTGTTTAAATTAGGCATTCAATCGTGATGTTATTTAATAAAGTATATTAAGATGATGCGATTCATTGCAAAAAATAGCAACATATAGAATAAAAAATCTGTTTTAAACGGATTGCCGTACAAATTACCTCTTATCGTAGAATCACCCACATATATATTTTTTAAACTATGATTGTTTTGCACCTTAGTTGCTATTTAAAAGCATGCATATTCATGCATATTCCATTCATAATACTAATTTTGAAAATAGTGAGAAATGGTGTTTACATTAAGACTTTTTTGGTTTTAAATGTTTATAAAAAAAGACTTGTGCATTAGTTGCTCTTAACCCGGGAGAACACGTCCTTACCCAGTGTATGAATGGTCTTAACTTTGTCACCAATAAAATCAAATTATAACAACTACTTTATTTAGACGGAAACAATTCATATAAATTTTGTGATAAAATAAGTTGCAGATTACTTTTAAAAAATTAGTGGTCACAATTGTAAAAACCATACGCACTCAGGGTCTTTTAGGCCCTGTGCGCGTCCTCTCGGGTTAAAATTAGAGTCATCGTCCTGTTTAATTTCATAGAACACAGTAAAAAGAGGGGGGGGGGAGAGGAAATTAAGTCAATGTAAATCAGAATACACCAGTTGATATGGCCCTTTTAAAATTCAGCTGGCATATTTGCAAATCTGATTAAAAAAATTCACTGGCAGCTCATATCTATGTGTTATTACAGTATTTATGTTTTCACTAGTGAGAAACTGGGTTATTTATTAAATTTTAAGTCAATTAAATGTCATTAAAACTAGTGTTTGATTAAATAGTCGATTCGGTATTTTGTGATTCCGCATGTTATACGATTATAAGTGTCATTAAACTAATTAAAAAATACTTAAAAATGTGTAGCCTATAATTCAAATATTTCGCTGAATAAATGCGAATTACGGCGTTTCTTGATCCCCCCCTCCTCTCTAGAAAAAAAGAGCGCCCAGTTAAAGTCAAATTTCTGGAGTGATACTTTTTTAATTTGTCTTTTTTGCACACAGAGAGAGTTTATTGAATCGGATTTAAGTCTTTGTGTTAAAAATTTACTTTCTGGTAAACTTTTTTTTTAGGTAGATTTCGTATGAAATACTACCTATTGCAATCGCTGCGGTTTATATATATATATATATATATCACTTTTTTATGGCCACGATAACGTCTATAATTCTTCAACAATCTCCACCAAACTGGTACATAAAATCAAAGGGGATAAAATCTCGGCTAAGTTCGTTAATGGGCAAAATCGGACCAAGGGGGGGAAAACCGAAAAAAAGCCATAACTTCTTAATTAAAGTAGATATCGAATCTGTTTAAAGTTTATATTACTTCTTAAATATGGGCCAAAAGTTTATGCACGACAGATTTTTGATAAATTTAGAAGTGAGCTCAAGGGGAAAAAAAAACAGGAGTTTTGAGAGAAAAAACTTCATAACTTCGTCAATTTTCAAGATATCAAGTCCAACTAAATTTTTTGTAAATGTTCTTAAAATTATCTAAAACTTTTGTATTTACAAGTTTTTGATAGGACCAACTTTTACCGATGAAATAAATTAAAAACGAAAAGAAAAAGGGCGGTGAAAAAAGAGAAAAATCCATAACTCCGTTAATTTTTAAGATATCAAATCTGATTAAATTTATTTTATATCTTCTCAAAAATATCTACAAATTTTATAGTGACAAGTTTTTCATAGGACCAATTCGTATAGCAAAAAGAAATTAAACAAAAATAGGAGTTGGAGAAAAAACCTCAAATCCAAACTGCTTATATTCTGACTCATTTTTAAATTCATTTTTGATTTTAAACGCATCCAAATGATAATAGATCCTCTTATTTAGAAACTGTATAAAGTGACGCATTGGTCAATTTTCTGATAAAGACAGAATATATTTTTAAAAAGGCTACTAAAAAGGGTATTTTGAACAGAATTTCTCAAAGTTATCAGGACTGAAAATTTAAGGAAGTATTCAAAGAAGAAATTGTGTTTTTTCTGACTCGTTTTTAAATCCATTTTTGTTCTCAAACGCATCCAATTTACAGATCTTCTTATTTAGGAACTATGTAATGTGATGCATTGGTCAGATTTTTGATAAAGACGGAATATATTTCAAAAAAGGCTACCAAAAGGGGTATTTTGAACAGAATTTTCCGAAATCATCGTGACTGAAAATTTAAGGAAGTGTTCAAATAAGAAACTGCGTTTTTTTCTGACTCGTTTTAAAATCCATCTTTGCTCTCATACGCATCCAATTTACAGATCCTCTTACTTAGGAACTATATACTGTGACGCATTGGCCAGTTTTTTGATAAAGATAGAATATATTTTTAAAAATGCTGCCAAAGTGAGTATTTCGCATAAAATTTTCCGAAGCAATCATGATTAAAGAATTAAGGATGTATTGAAACAACAGATCGGTTATTTTATGACTCATTTTTAAATTAATTTTTTTCTCAAATGCATTCAACTGACAGTTTTTGTTGTTCAGGAACTGTATAATGTACTGTTTTGGTCGATTTTTTAATAAATTCAGAATTTATTTCAAAATATGTTGTCAAAATGGGCATTTGAGCTGAAGTTTTCTTAAGATGATGCTGATAAAACCAGTTTTTGCAGAAAAATGAAATTAAAAAATTTTCATAAATGTCCAGATGAAGTTATTAAACTGGGTTTATCTCTAATCATATATATATATATACACATATATATTTGTTGAAATGAGCACTGTTCAAAATCTACCTCCGCCTATAGCCCCAGCCGACAGGGATTTTTTTTTTTAATTGGGATGGTAAAAATAATGAAATGTCTGATTTTGTAAAAGAGCCTATTATTCAATGAATTTTTTTTTAAATAGGCCCCAAATTTCGCTTTGATTGTGCCTTATTACGTAAGTTTACATTCAAAATTTACAGTTTTACATATTTAGATTTTAGACCATTGGTGTAAAAATCTAGGCACCAGCGGGGGGCAATCACTCACCACGGAGTAAAATTTAATGGCCTTCTAGCAAGAAATTTATACAAATTATTAGATAATACAAGACGAAAAAAAGTTAGTAGTGAGAGCATAGGAGCAATTGGCGCAAAGACATTTGCACCCCTGTCTTAAAACAAAGAGGTCCAACCAATCCATATTTTATCACACGTTCTCAATATTAGAAATTTTACGGGAAGTGTAAATTATAATTATCACCTATTTGAGATCTTCGAAATCAGCCTGCGTAATTTTTGTGATAAAATATTAATAACAGTAAAAATCATTGATTTACAGTATAACTATTTAGTTTCTTACACATCAAAACCTTGTGTGATTTCTTTATTTTTCAAATTGATTATTTAGAGAATTATAAGAATATAGTTATTATATTTTCGGGTTTTTTTAACACTTTTACTTTTTGATAATGAGTAATTTTAGTATGACGGAAAAGCTAGGGGTCTTGCTCTGGTATTTTATTTATTTATTTATTTTCATAGTCATTATCGTCCAAAATCTTCAAAAATTTTTGGAATTAAAACATGTTTTCACAGTTTTTGACAAGCAATCCAGAAAAAATATTGATGTATAGTAATAAAATGGCTGGTATAAAGACTTTTTTTCATTTGGTATATTTAAATCGTTAAGAAATAATATATGTTTATTTTCAATAACAGAAAATTTGGAATGGAGAAGGAATATGGCTTCCCAATTTCATTTTTGAAGTATGGTGGAGGAGTAGACTTGGATCTGATACCCAGTAGCAAAAAAAATTCTCGATTGTCTGCGGCAGATACTACAGAGGCAGAAAATAATCCATAGGTAAAATGTTTTGCAATTGCAGCGTTAATTAAACATTTACTTTTAACGATTTTACGCGTTTTATTCAGTTCTGTTAATAACTAACTTACATTTTTGCATTCAGTAATAAAATGTTAAATATAACTTAAAACAAAAGAAATGTTTGATGAAAAAATAATCTGCAAAGAAGAAAAGAAAATCTGTAACACCCGTCTCCATTCTTTAACTTTCTGCTATAAGGCTTGCAATATGAATAGTGATTGCAAAAAATAGTGGATATGACTGAGTATCAGCATTTTTTTTTATTGCACAATCTTGATCATAGTTTCTTATTTTAATTTTTGAAAAACAAATAAAATCAAACACAAAGTCGATATTTGATTTTTTTTTTAATCAAAGGCTTGATACATTTCTTGTAATATTTCAAACCCATAATGGTAATAATAATATAATGACTTTTAGTTATTACTAATAGCATAATTTTATTTGTAGGTACATTTAACTCGCACATAATCTAGCTAAAATAGCGTCTCAGTATTATCATTGTGAAAAGCATACTTTTTACTCATTTCTAGTTAGATTTTAATTCCATACATTCCTCCATTTTAATTCCTCCTTTCTTCTCCAAATAAACCGAGTTTTTTAATTGACTTCTTTTCATACCCTGCCCTTCATTATAATTACAGATTCACAGTCGCGAGATGCCACACGCGGCTAATTTTATGCTGCGACTTGTAACTTTCGGTGCTTAAGGGGGTGCGGGAAACAGAAATATTCAAATTTTATTAAACAGTTTTATTACATTAAAAATTCTGCTTAAAATTACGTTTAAAACCTTGTTTCTATTTTAACTGTAACAAGAAATATGATTTTTTTCTCTTTGGTTTCTTTTTAAAATCTAGTTTTCAAAGCAATCGTTCTCATAGAAATGACTTTCTGTGAAAATGCTTTTTTTCTTCATGAGTTTTTTCACCATTTCTTGGATTTAAATTACTTTAACCCAATAACGGTTAAAAAAAACCTTTGTTTAAATTTGGAACAAGTCTTTTTCAATTGTTTTATGTTAATTTTGCTTCAGCAAATTTCAAAACAAAAAAATTTATTTTGAAAATATGATTTTAAAAAATTACATTTTTTTTTTAAATTTTACTTTAAATATTTTTTAATTTTATTCAAATTAATGCTTTTAAAATTCCTAAATCAGAATTAAAGCTTATATATTTCTGTTTATATAAATGAAAAGAAATTCTACAAATAATATTTAGAGTTATAACGATTTTAAATTACCCCACTTTTTAATAACTACTAAATTTAAAAATTAAAAAAAAAAAAAAAACATTATGAGAAATTATGTCACGTGCTTTTGTTTCAAAATGATATGGTAAACCATCAGAAAAAAATTTCAAAATTTTAACTGAATAAATAACAATTACTTGACAATGTGTGCATTGTTGAGAGAATGTATTAAATTAAGGATTTCATTTCCGACAATTCCATTTTTGTTTAAACACATAGCCTACACTAGGCTCGGTAAGAAATTTTCAATCTAAATATTAATTCTATAATATTGTTATTTACAGACCTCTTGCCCCCCCCCCCGCCCTTTTAATATTTTTAAATGATTTTTTTTTTTTTTTTACACAGGGTGCACAGTACGTAAATTTTATTGTGCATTTCTACTTTTACTTACCCATCATACGTAGTATAGGGTAAGTCTTGCAATCGTTTTGAAAATCGAAAAAAAAAATTTCACGGATTTACACGTTTTAGATAATGGAGATTCCGAAAAACATATTTTTAGAAAAAAAATTCTGCCGTCCGTCTGTCTGTCTGTCTGTCTGTAAACGCTCTATCTCCCGAACAAATTGCGATAGAGACTTGAAATTTTGTATGTAGTTAGTATGTAAGAATGGGACGAACCCTATTTAATATCAGCGACCTCGATTATCCGGAACTATTTTTTCGGACTTTCGAAAAATTTGTTCTGATGAAAGGTATATAAAAATTTTCGAATTTTTTGTTCTAAGGAATGGACTTAAAAGGCAATACAATAACACACATTTTGCATATAGAACGAAGTCGATCGGATTATTAGTTGCCGAGATATTTGTAATCTTGTTTTCCACATTCTTCGATTTTTCATGACCCTGTATTTCATTCAAATTTCAATTCAGAAGTATATTTTAATTGGAAATGAGACGCTTAATCCGACGCAGTTAATTGTTAGTTAATAGAATTATTATTTTTGGAGTTATAAGAATGTTTCTTTTACGCAGTTCGGTACTACTTGAGTAGTTTGGCGTTTTATATAATTTGTCGAAATTGGTACATCAGCAGTTCTTCAATATAGCATTACTATGTATATTAACAATATTTAAATTTTGTTTATGAATCGCAATGCATTGTATAAATAGTTTCACATGTTTTATTTTCATATACATATCCATGATGGGTAAGTATTACGGTGGCCCTCAACGACTAGTTTCAATTGTTTGTTACAGTTTTAGTCAGCTTTCATTAGAAAAAGTAAAAAGCTATCTATTGCAGCCGTCCGGAGAAAAGCACTTCCGGAAAATTTTGGTATATTTTCATCGATCATGACTCCCAGACCCCAAAACCACCCTCCGTTCAAATGTTGACATATATATGATTTTTGTCACGCTGTAACTATCGTATTTATGAACCGATTTGAATGAAACTTGGTATGTACATAGTACATAGAAATGGCTCGACCAAGTTCGTTGGGCAGTATCAGATGCAATCTTCAAAATGGTGTCCATTTACGTTTATCAAAAATCTTTTAAATGTATAATGATGTACAAGAAAAAATTTAGAAATTGAGGAAAGATTCTAAAGTGTTTGATATTAATAATGAATTACGGAATACTTTTTGCTTTGTCTTTACCTTAAAAAGCGCCTGAGATATAGCAGTTTGGATTTTTAATGTGGATGAATTTTTTTTTAAATCAATTTGCCAGCGCCAACCCTGGTATATATTAATCAATTTCGATGTGAGTGTGCGCTTGTACATGAATGAAGATTTAGATCAAGCTCATTGGATTGTTTTATCCATTATTTTGTTTAAAAATGGAATATACTTCATGATATCGTGGAATTTGGAGACCCTATAAATCGCTTAAAATAAAACCAGCTTCTATAAAAGATGACTAATTTATAAAAATTCCCATTAATATTCAGTATTGACAAAAACGAGTATTCAATCTTATATAATCGGACTCCACTAATTTGAGCTTCGTATGTTTGAATAACATAACTTAATTTAAAATAAATAAATAAATAAATAAATAAGGTATATGAAAGCTACCTTTTCCTCCCGGCACTGCCGGAAGGACTTTTTTATGTGCAGATGCTTCTACTTTGAAAGCAGTTCTGAAAATAAAACTATTTTCGCCTTAAGAAATGTTTACAAAAGTTGAAAAAGTACACACAACAATATATATCAATTTAAAATTTCACATCCAAAAAAAAAGTAAAAATAAAAATACTAAAATACAAGTTAGAAATTTCTAAGAAATTTTCCCGTGAATTTAACATTAAATATTGGCATTTAGCCACGGGACTGGTGTAGGTTCTTAAGAGTCATGGGAAGTACCACACTAGTCATGGGAAGAAACGAACACACCAATGTAAATTCTATGGGAGCGTTATTTTATAATATTTAACATGGATATAAATATTGTTCAGTAATTTCTGTGTAGGATAACTGAGGGCGATTTTTTTTTGTTTTCCTTCACTTACAGAACTGGTTTGGAAATTAAAACTACCCAAATATATATAAAAAATCTATAACTAAAATAGGAAAATGAAAAGTAGCCCAGTAGATCATCTTCATCTATTGTATGTATATATATATATATATATACATATATATATATATATATATATTAAAAACAAAGCGAGAAAATTGAAAATAACGCTCCCATAGGATTAATATTAGCATTCTTGTTCCTTCTTGTGAATATTGAAATAACCTCTTAAGATGATTTTGTGAAACCATTTCTACAAATTACTTTTGTATTTTCTTTAATAATTTATTTTAATGCTTATACCCATGTTGAATGAATCTTTTTCTTTAAGGTACTTGATGTTGGTCAATCCTGTGTGTGGTACAAACTACAAATAATCAATTGGTGGATAATCAAAATACAGCAAAGTGGGCAAAACTATTGGAACTTGTATATAAATGTAAATGACACACTGTGTAGAAGAAAATAAATTGTATACATAAATATTATAACTATGCATCATGATATAGTGTATTAATGTAATTTAATCGTTGTAATAAATATATTTTTATATTTTAATTGCTTGTTTTAAATATGTCTGAATCATAATGATATTAATTTATTCTGTAAATGTTCTAAAACATTTATATTTGTAAATTTAATATGCTTCTCAAACCCTCTCCTTAACAATGCAAAGTTTTTATACAATTTTAAACTTATTTTTAAGCATGAATGTATAAATTTAGTCTTGACTATTTAAATATTTGGAAGGAAAATACATTTTTCATTTTTATTAACTTTTTTTGCGTTATAAGCAATTTTGCCCACGGCAACTAGTTTTTACTTTTCTTGATCTGTAGGGAGAATTAAAGTTTGTTATTATGATTTTAATCTATAAATTACATATCAATTCTTGCAAGAATAATATAATAGGCCATTTCCATTAAAAAAAATTAAAAAGTGGTGATTTGTTAGACAGTGACATTCTTAAACTTTTAAATGAATGTAAGAAATTTTAGATTTGTATGTTGAGAAAATAAAAATAAAAATCCTAATTTCCAAGTAAGTAACAAGAATATTAATGTATATGTATAATTTTGACCACTTTTATTAATTTTACTTTATTTTTTGAAAGTGTATGTGATTTGTATTCTCTTCACGCCCTTCTGATCCTTTAGTTTTTATAATTATGTCTGTGAAACAACAAAAGAAGTGTGAAATAATTTTTCGGCAGTCAGTACTCTTGAATTATTTGTTAATATTTAATAAAATTTAATAAATTGTTACTATTTAATAAAAATAATATAAGATCTATTAATTTTTTTCAGTTTTAATAATTTATAGAAATGTAAGAAAGAAATTTAATATTAGCATTTTATTTTATCAGAGATCATCTCACATTATCATAGCGGTCACAAATGTAAACACTTTTTTGTGATTTTTTTTTAATTCTCTAAGTGCATACTACTTTTATAGCATCTTTATACCTCTATTTTAAAATAATTATTTTCGCTGTATATTTAAACCTGAAATGTGACAGCAGTAACTATTTTAATATAGTGGTATAAAAAATAAATGTAGAAAAGGTGTAGTAATTGGCAGCTATGTGAGTGTAATTCAAATTCATTGTTTTTAGTTACATTTTACCATAATTTTTTTTTAACAATTGTACGTAATGACAAAAATCAAAAAGAAAAAAAATATTCATTAAGAAATACAGAAAATCTAATATTTATAAAAAATAATGTATATTGTTTTTTACCAGCATACATATCTTTGCACAACTTGATGATCTACAAATGGTTTTATTAAAATTTTTATCAAAATATTTAAATGTATCCTCACATATCTAATATTTTTCGCCAAAATAAGTTTTTATAATAAGAGTAAGACTTGTGCTTACCATGTATATTCGTCGATTTTGATTACAGAATAACACATAAGAATATCCTATGTTTGACAGGATAATATAAAACAAAAAAGGACTGTAAAGAGAAACTTGTTTGTTTTAAAATAGGCAATGGGTATGACAAGAGTTTAAAATGACTATATTTTAGAAATGATGATTGGTAAGTGTTATCCATTATAAGCAATATAAATTTCTAGACAATATCTGAAATATATCATCCCCTAACATATTATGTCTAGTGGAAGCGGCTACCTCTGCTTGAGACAATCTTGAGACAAGACCTACACTCATTCTCACCTCAAGAGAGTAATTCAGGTGGAAGTAGCAATTCTCCCACAAGACGATGCAGTCGTGATGATAGATTCCAGACATCGTCTTGAAATGTATATTGCTCGCAATGGAGGACACTTGCCAGAAGTCATTTCTGAAAAATAGTCATTTTAAACTCTCGTCATATCTATTCTACAGGGTGGTCATAAAAAAACTTTGCCGATATACGGAGCTCTAGCGGCCAGTCCGCTAAGCCGATCGAAATGAAATTTCAGATATAGCTATTCAGAGGTATGAGCTCGAGATTCTGTGAACGGCAACAAAATGGTGCTCACGGTTACGGTTATAGTTACAGAAACTCTAAAATTTCCAAAGGCAACACCCATGTTTTTTCATCGCAAAATGCTCAGCGCATGCGAAAACCCTAAAGAGCGTTGGAACCGTAAGTGTACCGCAAGAAACGGACATGTTATGCACGCACAAAAACCGTTCTGGGAATCCTCCCCGCCATAGAAAAACTCGATTGGGGCGCAAGGAGCCATTTGCATACGACGCAGAGTCAGTACACTAATCTCTGATTACAATACAGATCGGAGAAACTAAAACTTTTATTTTGGTTACACATTTTCCACATGGGTGCTATGCCTGTGATGGCACCCATGTGGAAAATGTTTTAATAAAAGTTTTAGTTTCTCCGATCTGTATTCTAATCAGAGATTAGTGTACTGACTCTGCGTCGTATGCAGATTTCCTCCTTGCGCCCCAATCGAGTTTTTTTTATGGGGGAAGGATTCCCAGAACGGTTTTTTGTGCGTGCATAACATGTCCGTTTCTTGCGATACACGTACGGTTCCAACGTTGTTTAGGGTTTTCGCATGCGCTGAGCATTTTGCGAAGAAAAAAATTGGTGTTGCCATTGGAAATTCTCGAGTTTCTGTAACTTTAACCGTAACCGTGAGCGCCATTTTGTTTCCGTTCACAGAATCTCGAGCTCATATCTCTGAATAGCTATATCTGAAATTTCACCTCGATCGGTTAAGCGGACTAGCCGCTAGAGCTCCATGTATCGGCAAAGTTTTTTTATGACCACCTTGCATATTTTTAACAAATAAGTTTCTCATTAGAGTCGTTTTTTTTTTAACCTGTCAAATGTGGGAGGGTTTTTTTTTGGATCATCCTGTATTTTTACGGTATATATACCGTATATTTCATTTACGGTACACATACTGATTACAAATGTGTTTACGGTACATATACCGCACATTTAATTTATGGTATATATGTTGTATAAATATTTTTTACGGTACATATGTCATACATTTAATTTACGGTATCTGTGCTGTAAAAATATTTTTTACGGTACATATACCATATATTTAATTTACGGTATATATGCTGTAACGATATTTTTTTAAGGTACATGTACTTTAAATACTTTACGGTACATATACCGCCCAGTTAAATTACGGTACATATACTTTAAATATTTTACGGTACATATACCACAAAATATTTAAATTTATGTTCAGTTAAATTACGGTACATGTACTTTAAGTATTTTACGGTATATATACCGTCCAGTAAAATTACGGTAAAAGGAAGTGTCACAAAGTTGACGGTATAACCACCGTGATTCGAGACCAAAATTTTTTACAGTGTAGGCAACGACTCATTCCTCAAACTATAACTAATGTTCCGGCAACATCATCAAATTCAGATAATGATCATCAGATGCCACAAAGTAATTTCCGTAGAAGACTTGCAGCTAAAGTTAAGCCAGACTGAGCTAGAAGACAAAGATATTTAATTAATAAAATAAAAGATCAGACTATAAACAAACAAAAGACTAAATTAGCACGTTACAAAAAAGGTTACAAAGACTACGAAAAACTGAAAAACTTACACTTAATAGAAAAGTAGAACAAATGATGAATGCTCCAAGTGCCAGTGAGACAGTGAAGAAAAATTTGGTTTTTTGCAGAAGTATTCACTCAACAATTAAAAGAAAATTATTCTACTCTCCCAAACGAAAAAGTTAAAAGAATTTTCAAAAGAGTGATAAGCGGGAAACTAGTGCAAAAATATGGTATACTAAAGAAAGAAAAAAATATGAAACCTTTAAGAAAATTAAGAAAAGCACAATTAACAGAAAATAAAAGGAAAGCCAAAGCAAGTTATGTTGTAATGAAGAATAAAGTTATACATTTTCTTGAAAATGGCTCTAATACGAGGTTATGGGCCGGCAAAAAGGATTATGTGACAAAGAAAGGAGAACGGAAACAAAAAAGAATTATTTTGGATACTCTAAGAAATCTCCACCAATCTTTCACGAAGAAGTACAATATCACAATATCGTATTCTCTATTCTGTCGCCTAAAGCCATTTTGGAGAGTACAATCGTTTTGTGAGAAACGTCGCACTTGTTTGTGTGTTACACATGCTAATATGGATCTGATTCTTACGGCTCTATTCTAAGCCAAAATTATATCTATATCAAAGCACCAAGATCTGCTTCATATAATTTGTTGCAATAGATATAACGAGCAGTGCCTTTCCCGAGAATGTGCAACTTGTAAAAATAAAGGACTCGAATACAAGGAATTCGATAATAGTACTCAAATTGTCTACAGAAAGTGGTAAACCGTCTCTACCAACATAACTGATCCAAAAACGTTTAAGGCAAGAAAAGTGACTAAATATTTGAAAAAAAACGATTCAAATTTATCCGTGATTTGATTAAGCAATTAGATTGTAATTTGCAAAATATTCTTCACCATGAACTGAACATAGTCCACCAGCATTCTGCTTTTAAAATTAAGAAGACAAATTTAACAGAAAATGAAGCTGTTATTCATATGGATTTCAGTGAAAAATTTTGAAGTAAATACGCAGAAAAGATTCAGGCATTTCATTTTGGAGGTTCTCGTCAACAGATAAGTCTGCACACAGTTGTAACTTACACGACAGAAGAAGCATCTGGCAAAGTAAAGTCTACATGCTATTGTTCGTTGTCAGAAAATTTGCACATTCGTCTCCAGCTATATGGGCACACTTACAGCCAATTTTAAACCGCTTACCACCCGAAGTGGACATTCCGCATTTTTGGAGCGGTGGACCCGTAACACAATATCGCAACAAATACATGTTTTACTTTCTTGTCAATCATTTAACAGAATTCTACCCAAACCTTAAACACTTTACTTGGTATTCCCATGAGGCAGGATAAGGTAAGGGGGCTCCTGATGGTGTCGGTGCTGTTTGCAAAAGAACAGCTGACCGATTAGTGGCTAGTGGCAAGACTATAGCATCTCTGAGCGATTTGTCAGACGCTCTTCAGAAAAACTGTCACAGGATCAATGTTTTCGTTATTGAAAACAAAAATATCCTAGAAAAAGAAGCTTATTTGCTTACTAGTGCTAAAGAATACATAAAGACTTTTCCTGGTACTTTGTGTGTCCATCAGGTGTCATGGAACATTGAAGATAAAAAACAAATGAAAATGAAGTGTTTAAGCTGCTTTTGCAATGAAAGTAGAAATTGTATAAATTTCCAAATTGGTGTCATGGCATTCTCGTCTAATAAAAAATCCCGTCTTCGGGTCGAGGATGTTTACGGACCGGATTCAGAGTCCGATAACGAGAATTCATCTGATAACGAACAAATTAATATACAAAAAGGTGGCAAACACCAGACAGAGGATGAAGAACAACCGTCGTCATCGAAAAAACATTCAATAACGGCGAATTTATTCTTGTCAAACTATCATAAAAAACAACAGAGTACCGTTACGTGGCTATGTGTACGGATTTGGAGTAGGATGGCGAGATACAGGTAGTTTTCTGTAAAATAGGGGACGAAACCATAAAAATACTTAAAGTTGATGAACAAGATATATCATTCATTTCAGAAGATCAGGTTGTCCAGACACTCCCTATGCCAAATATTATTTTGAAAAAGCAGAGGATGTTTTACTCCTTTAAGAAGTCAGTGAATGTGTTTGAGAAAGCTTAAGCATTTTAATTTTAATTTTTGTTCATGTAGGTAAGAAAATGCCTTTCATTTTTAATTAAATTTTTGTTCGTGTAGGCAAAATATTGCCTTTAATTTTTAATTTAATTTTAATTTTTGTTCATGTAGGCAATAGAGTGCCTTTAATTTTTAATTTTAATTTAATTTTTTGTATATGTAGGCAAGAGAGTGCCTTTAATTATTTGTTACATTTCATTTTCTAATGATTAACACATGTTCATGTATAGAACTGCATACAAAATATGACCGAAGAGCTTTGGTTAGGTATAGGCGATATGAAAATTAACCTGACTATCCAAGTGTGATTAACACTTAAGAAGAGCTAGTCTACTTAATATGTATTAATAAAAGATTATTTTATTATTTGTTGAAGGTACAATGGCAAGATAATTTACATATGTGTATTTTTGCAAGTGAAACGCTCTTATTTAAAAAAAAAAAAAAAAAAAAAAAAAAAAAGGCTGTAATATGATCGTCTCATTAATGATTAATATGATAGTCTGATTATATGTTAAGAACAATTTTTAATAAAAGTTGATTTTATACATTTCATTGATTTTATCAAGTATATTATTGTGTCAAACTCTCTCCCCTGGTAAAATAAGTATCTACCCTGGTTCTGATGTCTCTCCCCTGCCCAATGTATTTACGCTGGTCTTCGAAAAAGTAATAAAATATGTATAAAGTGACTTGCCCTTACATGAAAAGGTATATAAACGGGACAAAAATCATAATATGAAGTTTCATGAAAAAACTCCAACTTTTCTCCTTGGTCGTATTTTCTTGTATTTGAAACCTCTTATCGTAGAATCGCCCATTTATTGAATTCTTTTCAATCTGCATTCTTTTTCCTTTGAAAATATTTATTTTTCTATATAAAAAATAACATTGGTTTAAAGATATATTTATAAACTATACTTTATAATTCCATTAAAATATGTGAATTAATTTTCTTTCATTTCAATCTCTGGTCGAAAAAAAAAAAATGTGCCGAGTTCGGTAAGGGCTCGGTTTGACCTCAAATGTAATTTTGGGGTTCGAGTTGATTTTATTGGTTGTGGATCGGGTTTATTTTAAATGTTTCGGATACGGGACTTTTGATTCGTTCGGTTCGAATATGGACTGGTTGCTGACTAAATTTTTCAAAAGGTCAGACTATTTTTCATATGAAGTACTATATGTTTGAATATTGCCGAGTATACATTATATATGTGTTTTTTACTTAAACAAAAATGTAAAATATTTATATAATTATATGGGATACTTTTTGTAACTACCTTCAGATATGGATTGATTTTTTTAGGGGGGGGGGGGAGGTTGTTGTTCTGTTTTGGGTTAGGTTATCGGTATTGGGTCTGATTTTTTCTCTTTTAGCGACCTTGATTAAGATAAAAATTGGATTGCAGAGTCTGGGCTTGGTCATTTTGGCCCATACAAACCTCTATAAGAACACTAGGCTACATCAGGCACGAACCGAAAATTAAAAAAGAGTGTGATTTGGTCTAGCTTTTCAGAAAAAAGTAAGACTCTGACCGGTTTCTGAAAGTTTGAAGTCCTGTCTCAGTTCTAGCCTCATGAATAAGAGCGGGCGCGGCCTGGATCGGGCCATGCCAGCTTGGGGATTCGGGTCTGGTCGCGCTCGTCTCCATCTTAAGTACGACCTGTTTTCCATGTGGACATATAATATCGTTTTACAAAGACTTTACTGGGCTCAAGGAGGGGGCGATCGCTCCATCGCACAGTGGGGCAAAATCCCGAAAAGCTGGCCAAAATATGAAAATGTTACTCAAATTGTATGAAAATTCGTATACAGGTGTTTTTGAGGATGCTAAGTAAAAATACAAAAAAAAATTTAAAAAAAAATGACGGATACAATATGGCGGAACAAAAATTAAAATGTCTCTAAAATAATTAAATTTGTATAAAATTTCTTAAACTTTTCAGGATGCTAATTAGGATTTAAAAGTTAAGCTTTAAAAATAAATAAATAAAATGACAAATTAAAAGTAAAAACAATTAGATTTACATAATATTTAAAATTTAGAGGCTAAACATAAAAAGAAATTTTGAAGGAACCAAGACATATTTAATCGAAATTAACTAATGGAAAGTAAAATATTAGACTGTTTAATTTTTATATTATTAAAATAAAAATGGAAATATATTCCAAAGAATCACCTTTAGAATCAACTGTAATATAATAAAAATTCTTCAGAGGTCAAGGTGTCGAAATAGCAGAACTTGTTGGCGGTGTTAGAAGATCCTGTGACTCTTGGGATCAATGATTTTAATTTGTTTTGCGATAACTTACTTAAACTGGAAATGAAAGAATCTGATAACATTAAAAGGCGTAAAAATATTTTTTTATTTTTTATTTATTTTATTTTTTTATTTTATTTTTTTTTTGGCGCTACTACATGTTTGTCATAAATCTTCTCGATGCCTTTTAATCAGTTTGTTGCATGATTCTTGAGTATCTTATGATATTTGACAAATAAGCAGTAATGAAGATAATGTTATTTATCATTAATAAGTAGTTTGTGTTCTCAAGTAGGCATGCAGAACCAGGGATGTAATTCAAATCTACAAGCTGTTTGTAAAGAAAAATATTTGAAATATATCAAATAAATGACATGTCAACAAGAAATTACTTATAACATAGAATCGTTTAATCAAATCCTCGTATACGCTTGTTATAGAAGCACAAATAATTGAGTTTCAAAGAATGATTGAATTATATTGCCATTATTTGTGCTTCCAAATCTGGTATTTGATTTCTCGACGAGAAGTCTTAATTATAAATGAAATATTTTTTTGCATATTTTATTTTGCGATTTCAGTGTTCTTCTTTTCATGCAGAGTACGAGCTTTCCATTTTTTTCTATGCAGTTTGTCTGCCATGTGGAAGCCCTCTCAAAACATCTTAGCATGTAACGTAACTATTCTGAATTCTAAATTATCTCTATCCAATTTAATTTTAAAATGTCATATCGGTAAGAAGCTATTTTGATATTGTCTGACATAGGTAGCAACGTTGAGTATTACACTAATTCGTTGTTAACGACTATTTCTTCTGTATCAATGATTGTATTAAAAGAAGTAAGTTAATTCTCCTAGTGTTTAATACAATCCCATTCATTGACATTAGCTTCCTTATTTCTTGAAAAAGAAAATGGATCTTGATTGGCCCGATAAAATCAGTGAAATGAAGATCTCGGAATTTTTAAATTGACGATTCATGATTTATTCTGAATATTTATGTATTCTAGTAGCACAAGAGAAGTGAAAAATATATTAAAACCTCCTGCCATCTTCATAGAGAAATATTTGTTTAAATATACTTAGAATAAATTTGCAATCACATCCTTATTTGCAAACCAAATGCAAATCGCTAATGTAGGTGAAAGTCATATACATAATGATTTTTATTCGCATTAATGAAATACAATATTCTCAGTAGTTTTATCTTGCAAATATTGCCATTGACAAAATAATTCTTCTAATTACAATAGAACAAACAAAATTACTACCTATAAAGATAAGAAAATGTTATTCTATCGGATCAATAATGGAGAATTATTTTCATTTTTTTCATTACTAAGCTTACTTATCAAATTAATTTAAACTTATGATTATAGTACTTATTTACTATATAATAGGTAATAAACTATTACAAAATTGAATAATTCAAAAATTTGAAAGATATTTATCAGCTAAATTAATGTGAAAAATACTCAATTTCAGAATTTTTGAAGCGCCCCAAAAAGTGGCATTTTTACTTGGGATTACTAAAATATGCGTGAAATGCAGAAAGGAAGTTTTAGGCAGCTGGTTTTTCATGAATCATTAGACAATAGCCCAGGTTATTATTTCCTTTAAATTTTGTTGCGGAACACCGTGGAACATTTAAACTTTTTGATGTTTGAAAGCAAAAAAATAAAATATTTTCTACAATATTTTATCAAAAATGACTATGAATTTATTAATTTTTATGTGCGTAGTACAAATTTGGTAATACATGCAAATAAAGTACGCACTATCATAGTGTGAATCCATTTCAAATCATTAAAATCCGATAATATGATAAAATGTAGCGCGCGTTTAGAGGAAATTTTGATTTGCTGTTTTTGTTCGCTCTAAATGATACTCTTTCAAACATCATTTTTGAAATAATGCTGTTTGTAAGAGCGAATCAAAAATATTTTTTTAAATACAGATTCTGACTCTCCAAACATTATTCTAGCCAACTATATAATCAAAATTCCCTAAATCATAACTTCATTTTTCGACTTTTGGCCAGCTTTTTTGGGGTTTTGTACCACTGTGCATCGCCCCCTTTCCCTTTGGTCAGCCACTGATTTTTCCGACTGGCCGAAAATTTATTATTATTTATCATAATGTAAAAGTAAAAATAATGAAACTTTAAGGCAAAATAAAGCCTTTTTTTTAAATCTGTTATTCAGCAAATTTATTTTCTAATACGTTGCTATAATGAAATCTTGGTTTAAACTTAAAATTTTCTTAATTCCTCTAAAACTATGATGCAGTTGCATCTGGAAAGAGAAAAAACCCATCTAAACTTGTATTTTGCACCTATTGTTTAGGTTTCCGTCTTACCAAGTTTATTACAGAAATTAGTCAAATTTAAACTGCTTTCAGAAGCCGCTGCTTTTTTTCTTATAGCCTGTATATTTTCAATTTCTATCCCAAACAAAACTTTTGGACGGGTGTTCCGATATTTAACACTTTCCAACATAGTTGAAAAATGTTTATGAATTGGGTTGACTGTCCATCTCTAACAAGCGTACTCGAAATGTTCTGCAACTGAAATATGTTGTTTGAAACTTATTATGACAGGTTTGGCACTGAAGATGATGCATGTAATGATTTATACGTCACTCACATGGAAATTCAAAAGTATTTTGTTTTATTATTGCTTATATGGATAAAATCATCTGCAGTTTATTTTAATGATGTGAAACAATTTTAAAAATAACGAAATTTATGCGCCTTATTAAGGTGCATTAGATGTTGATTTCTACAGAATGTTTTAAGTCTAGCACTTAGAATACATGTACAGGGAAAATTGAAATATTCCGTTATATTAATAACAACGTAAAAAAATATTTTGCAGCATATTTTTAATGATTTTACTCTATTAAAAATATAGTGAAACTCATGACTTTATGACAGCAAATAAAACATTCTTTCTGAGGAGGGTGCAAAGAATTCATCATTCATTCACAGGATCATAGAAAGAAGCTCTATTTTATTATAATCTATGCGAAAAATTCCATGTACACTACATTTTAAATTTGTTTCAACAATTCAAACAAGATGAAATTAATATACATTACTGAGATTTACTACAAGTTGCTTAAATTAGAATATTTCATTGCATTTTATTTCATCCGAGGACACATAAAAGATATTGAATAAGCATCTATAAATGAAGTATTGTCAATTAGAGATGATTGTTAAAATTAAGTTGTCAGGTATGGTATATGTTTATTAAATTTATCTATTTTATTTTTGGGTCCTACATTGAGTATAGAAATTCTATAGACCATGTACAAAGATCTCAAAAGAATTCAGACGAATAACTGAAAGTCAGCGTGATTTGTTTACTTTTTAATGCATTAAATTCTACATTTTTAAATTCAAATATATTTAGGAAAACTTGTTTATAAAACTTAAATATAAATATATAAAAGGATATTCATTTAATTAGGAAAATGCAGGCCTATGAATGATAATTTCTGCAAGTACTGATGCAGTAGTTTTAAGAGTATTTTGCAGAATTTAATCTTAACATGTGGCATGTATAAAAATTTATTCATTTTGTACAGGGCTGTACTCCCCCCCCCAAAAAAAAACGGAAAAAGTGAAATATATTTGCATTCATACTCAGAAATTGCTGAAAGTTAATTTTCAGCTGCATTATTTATTTCCTGCTATATTAAATTTTAGAAGATTTTGCATGCCGTTAAAACAAGCATAAGAAAATCCATTGATTATTTCATCATTTTAATTTTTGATGAGTTTGAAGAACTTAAACTTATGGAAATTGCATTTTGATAGCTTCAGGTTAAACTAGCATATTTGTTTTATGAACTAGACAAACGAATATACTTTAAATTTTATATTTTAATTAATTTTTTAGGCATTAGTATGAATCAATGTAACAGTTCCTTTGAAGATATTTTTTGTCGCAAATATACATGTTCCATTACGTAAATCAATAGTATTCTTAATGCAGCAAAGTGCAGCGAGTTAAAATGGATCACTCGTACAACACAAACCTGTATAAAACGAAACCAATCACTTTTTATTTTAAAACGGAAAATGAGTATAATTAAGTATTGCATAAGGATACACTTATCATCTTGTTAAAGAGTATAGGCATGCACAGATCATACTCGGCTTGATGCTACGGAAGCAGTGTTTCTACCATAACTAATGTTCCCGGCATAGTTATCGCTATATATGAACAGCTCACGGAAAAGTATACGGGTAATGCCCGAATCGGGACAAGTCTGATTTCAGTAGAGGCTAAAAAATTGTGGAAAATATGTAATCAAGTGTCGTGAAATCTGTCTTTTTTTAGATGTAAAATAAAGTTTTACATCGATACGAAAATGTTTAAAAAGCTTCTCGGTCCGTCAAGGATGATATAAATTTTAAACAATATTTCATTTTATTTTTCAAATTAGCTTCTTACAACTAGTAACATTTAAACCAAAGCGTTTTCAAATTTTTAGTTCCTTTAAGGCTTGAGGACTCCTTTAGCTTGAGGAGTACTTTATTTTATTTTTATTTTTTTGGCAGATTTGAGAAAATTTATCGATTTTTTAGTCAAAAACTTCATTTATTATATGAACGCTAATACATTCATGTTTGTGGAAATCGCAACATCATGAAAGAATCATCAGAATTAAATTTAACTTAATATATACAGTGGCGGTCAAAAGTTTCCGACCAGTTAGTTTCTCAGATTTATTTACCAGAAGGTTTCAGCGAAGAAGATGCACATTTGCTTCAAAAGTTAGCCTCTTCAGTCCTGGAGTACCCATTTGGGTACATTAAAGAAAAAGGCAAAATTAAACCCAAAAATTTTAATAAATGTATACTATCTTTAAGCATTTAAATGTAAGGCAATGAACAGTACTAAAATAATCGAGGTGGGCGACTTTTTACACACAAACATATTTAACCTTCCGTCTACCAGACGGGTCCATTGGACCCGACAGCAATATTTCTGGTGTCAATGGTAAAATGAGAAATTGTCGATTGACACCGGAATTTATAAAGGACTTGTCTAGATATTAGGAATTCCTTAATTTAAGCTTTCATTGTAAAAGCAAAATTATATTAAAATATTACTGGTGCCGTTTGCAAGTTTGGAATTAAAATTAGGTGTTGCCGTAGATAAATGGGTGTTTTGTCTGGTAGACGGAAGGTTAATAAAACTGACGGCACTACAGACGACATATACACATATTGTAAACACAGAACAACTATCTGGAACGTAGATACATTATGTTCCTTACATAATTCCATGGAATAGACAAGGGGCGCCATCTACCGTTTAACCTGAAAAGTAAAAGTATAAAATACCACAGCTCTCCCCCACTTAGTAATGAAGTCGGTCAGGAGCTCTTCGATGTCTTCTGGACCTTCTAAGTACCTGTGGAGAAGAAGAAGAATTAGTTTTTACATGTTCAGGGGCATCAACTGTAGCACTAGTAGGAACCGACGGTTTTTGGTGAATATTATCAGAGTTAGCTGAATTAGAACTCGAAGAATCAGGATTATGAAAGTCAGTTGGAGTAGGATCTGGAACAACTGGAACATGAGAGTCAACTGGTTGCGGATCTGTGAAACTTGACTGTAAGGGTGGAAAATCATCTTGCTTCACACTTGTATTTTCACTTCTAAAATTTTCTGTAACATTTTCTTCTGAATTTGGATCATTGGTTAAAGAAATATCTTCTCCTACATTAGTTATTTGATCCACATGCCTTTTCCAAATATTCGAACCAACTTGAACTCTGTAATGTAATTTTCCTTCTCTTGCTACAATTCGACCAATTTTCCATTTGGCTTCTGGAGTATAATTTCTTACAGCTACTTTCTGGTTGACTTCAAATTCTTTTACTTTAACTTTAGATTTCCTTGCAGTTTGCTTTTCATGAACAAAATTTGCAACATTTGGCACGATCAAATCTATGTTTGTTCTTATGTGACGCTTTAGAAATAAAGATGCAGGACTTTCCCCCGTTGTAACATGTGGCATCTTCCTGTACTGCATAAGAAAGTTATTCAGCTTCATTTGTAAAGTACCTGGTTCAGACGCTAAGGCTTTTAATCCACGTTTGACCGTTTGCACATATCTCTCAGCCTGTCCATTTGTAGATGGATGGTACGGTGCACTAAACTTATGTTTTACACCATGACTTTTTAAGAACATTTCAAATTCTTCAGATGTAAACTGCCTAGCATTATCTGATACCAAAGAAATAGGAAAACCGTATCGTGCAAAGAGAGAAGAAAGACAAATAATTGTATTTTCTGAAGTTGTACTAGGAACTATAAATACTTCTGGCCATTTACTATAAGCATCAACCACTAACAAAAGCATTTTTCCGTTAACAGGACCAAAATAATCAATATGAATTCTCTGCCATGGAGCAGTAGGCCATTCCCAATGATGTGTATCAACTTTAGGAGGATTATTTTTCAAATTTACACAAATAGAGCAATTTCTTGCAATATCTTCTATATCATGGTCTATTCCTGGCCACCATACAAAACTACGGGCTAAAGATTTCATTTTCACTATACCAAAATGACCAAAATGTAATTCCTTTAATATTTGTTGTCGATGGATTTCTGGGATAACTACCCTACAACCTTTTAAAATACAACCATGCTGAAGAGTAAATTCTTCTTGTTTACCACCAAAAAGTAAATTCTTAGGAATTTCTGAACCAGAAATGAGGTGATGAAAAATTTGTCGCAAAAGAGGATCGGTTTTTGTAGCTGAAGCAATAGATTTAGAATTTAAAGGTAAAACAGAAAGTTGATTTATTTGAATGATTTCCGATTCATCAAGTCCTTCATTTGAATTATATTCGTGGGGCAAATCTTCACTACGTAATGGAAGACGTGAGAGTGCATCGACATTACCGTGTTCAGTAGTTTTCTTATAGCGGATGTCATACTGGAACGCTTGTAAATATATGGCATATCTTTGCATTCTAGCAGCTGATAAAACCGGAATACTTTTAGAAGGTGAAAAAATTGAAACTAATGGTTTACTATCAGTAAACAAAGTGAATCTGTTACCGTACAAATATTGAAAAAATTTCTTAACACCAAATATTATTGCTAATGCCTCCTTATCTACTTGACTATACCGTTTTTCGGCATTATTCAAGGTTCTGGATACAAATCCAATAGGCTTTTCAGTCTTGTCTGGCATCACATGCGAAAGAACTGCAGAGATACCATATGGAGAAGCATCCGTAGCTAAGATTAAAGGTAATTTAGGATTGAAATGCGTCAGCACTCTGTCCGAAGTAATTTCTCTTTTTATTTTTCTAAACGCTTGATCACATTTGTAAGACCAGTTGAACTTTACATTCTTTTTAAGCAAATTATTCAAAGGATGTGCAATTGTCGATAAATTCGGTACAAATTTTGCATAATAAGTTACAAAACCAAGAAATGCTTTTACCTGGGAAACATTTTCTGGCTTAGGGGCATTTACAATTGCTTCTATTTTATCTGGTGTTTTATGAATACCATGTTTATCCACTTTATACCCACAATAAGTAATTTCATCTGCCATGAAGAATGATTTTTCCTTATTTATCCGAATATTATAATTTCTCAACCTTTCTAATACTTGCTTTAACCTTTGCAAATGAATTTCGTCCGTTTCCCCAGTTATTCCTATATCATCAATAAAAATTGTAATTCCCTCAATTCCACTTAAAATTTGTTCGATTTTTCTTTGCCATATAGCAGGAGAACTATTAAGACCCATTGGTAATTTAAGAAACTGAAATAATCCTTTAGGTGTATTAATGGTTAATAATTCCTGGGATTCCTCATCAACGGGCAATTGGAGGTATGCTTGATTTAAATCAATTTTTGTAAAATGAACACCACCACTTAAAGTAGCTAACATATCCTCTATTTTAGGCAAGGGATATTTTTCTACTTTCAGATATTTATTTAATGTGACTTTAAAGTCTCCACATAAGCGTATTTTACCATTAGATTTTACCACTGGAACAATCGGGGTTGCCCACTTGCTATTTGTAACTGGTTTAATTATACCTGCTTCTTCTAATCTTTGTAATTCCTCGTTGACTGCAGCACGTAGTGCATAAGTAACAGTCCTAGCTTTACAAAATATGGGTGTAGCATCCTTTTCAAGGTAAAGCTCTGCCTTTAACCCTTTAATTTCCCCTACTTTATCAGAAAATAAATCAGAAAAATCATTTAACAATTCTTGTAATTTATCAGAATAATTTACAGTCTCATTAACATAAACAGATCTTAAATTATGTGGAAAAATATCGAATGCAGAGGCCCAATCGCGGCCAAATAATAATGGAAAAGTATCTTCTTTTATCAAATATAATTTTAACTTTTCTGTTTTATTTTCATAAGTAACATTTACTTCAACATAACCTACAGGTTTAAAAATTTCACCAGTTGCAGTTTTTAACTGAACATCTGGAGGAAATATTTTATAATCAGGAAAAATTCTGCGAAATCTTTTTAAAGGAACAGCAGAAATTCCCGAACCGGTGTCCAATTCCATATCCGCTCTGGCTTTATTTTCAATTAACACAGATAATTTAATAGGATTTGCACCTGTATTTTTTATAGTTAATACATTTACTGTATCTACCGAATTTACGTGTTTTTGGAAAGTTTTACTTCTACAAACCTTTCCAATATGGCCTTTTTTCTTACATATTTTACAAGTAGCATTAATAAATCTACATGAATTGGCTAGATGGGAAGTATTTCCGCATCTATAACATTTTAATTTACTTTTATTTGCTTCAGGAATTGTATTATTTATATGATTGTTGACATTTGACTTCTGACAGTCGTTAGAAAATTTCTTTGGGTGTACATTTTTTGAACTGGAAATTTTATTAATACTGAAATTTTTATTTTTAATTTCAGAAATTTCAATATCGACATTGTGTAAGGATAAAGCTTTCTCCACTGCTTTCTCAAAAGTTAAATCCTCTACTTGCGTAATCAATTTATTTTGAATGCTTTCGCTTTTCAAACCGCGTAAAAATTGTTCAAGTAAATTTTCATTTAATGTATCACCCGTAAAACAACAAAAAGTTGTATTTTTCTTTAATCTAGCAGCGAAATCTTGAACTGATTCCGACTCATTTTGGTAACACTTACGAAATTTGATTCTTTCAATAAATTTGTTGGGGGCGGGGCTTAGATGCTTTATCAATATATCAACAATCTCCGAATATTTTAATGTTTCACATTCTTTAGGGAAACATAAATTACTCAGTAAATTATACAGCTTAGGGCCCATGCAAGATAAAAGGGCTGCAACTTTTTTTTCCTCTTTTAATTCATTCAGAATAAAATTCTGTTCCAGGCGTTTAATATAAGCCTGAAATGTTTCTACTTTATCATCATATTCCTTGAATGAAAACATCGTATTCTTTATGCAATAACACAGGAAAAAAAAAGTACTTTAAAATTCAATGTACTTACCACCCCCTTGTTTTAAAGCTGCTGATATATTCTGGAAAGCTGCTGTTACCTTGTATGTTTGTCGAACGCAAAAACGAAAGAAGAAGCCATTTCTCTTGGGCGCGCCGTTATTCCTTTAAAATTTTTACGGTAGAAACTTTTAACATCTCGTCGCCATTATACTATCTTTAAGCATTTAAATGTAAGGCAATGAACAGTACTAAAATAATCGAGGTGGGCGACTTTTTACACACAAACATATTTAATAAAACTGACGGCACTACAGACGACATATACACATATTGTAAACACAGAACAACTATCTGGAACGTAGATACATTATGTTCCTTACATAATTCCATGGAATAGACAAGGGGCGCCATCTACCGTTTAACCTGAAAAGTAAAAGTATAAAATACCACAAAATGCATAATCTTTTGCTAACGCTATTTAGATACATCACAGTGTCCTATATTACCAATAGATGTGCTACACGTTTAAAGAAGGAGGAACCATGCGACTTTGAAAATGAGACATTTCCAAAATGGAAGACATAAGCAGTTTACCAACGACTTCACGCCAAAGTATGTGAATAATACAAATTTGTGAGTAAAATTAAAAAAAAAATTATTCCATTTTTTATAAATTATGATGTTTCAAGAATGATTTGGAGTTGATTATAAATGTTGTTCACATGCGCATGAATGTTGAAAACATGTGTAAATATGTTGCACCCATTTGGGTACAATAGGTCTTTACTATACATTTCTGGCTAAATAAACTAATTTTCTGTGTAACTATTGTGTACACTTGGTTATTAACAAATTGTTTTAGGAATGAATAAATTATTTGATTTAGTCTTACAAAACAATTTAAAAGGATTTTTTTCATTTTTTAAAATAGTATGAAGTAATATACTGAATTTACTGCTAAAATATGTCAAGCTTTTTAATAACTTTAAAAATTTCTAACACGTTTGAAATGTTGTACAGTATTTAGTATTCTAAAAGAACGCATGTATTAGTAAAAAAATCTTCACTCATTTCCATGAGTGACAAATGCGATGCAAAGAGATATGTTCTTCCTTTTGCGATGAAATTTACACTTTGCTGATTTTGTAATACATTCTCCTGATACCGAAGATCGCGTATGGACAGTACGTGCCTTATTAAATGTAGTCAGAAATGCCTGTCTTAAATTTCCTGGGACAAAATTTAACTCAATTAATGTGCAAAAGATCCCGTTTGGAGGGAAATGTGGTTTCCGTCAATATCTTCCTTCGAAGCCCAACACCTGAAATATAAAATTTTTGATCTTGCCTCAAGTGATGGTTTAGTACTGAATTTTCACTTGTACACAGGAAAAAATGCCATACTTGTAGAAGCTATGAAAGATTTACAGCTTGGTGGAGCAGTTGTCAAATAATAATAATAATAACAATAATAATAATAAAAAAAACTGAGAGTGTACCCTTAAATGAAAGTAGAGCTATATACGCTAACAGATATTTCACTGTAGTGAAAACAACTTAACATCTTCTTTCAAAGAGAATTCTGCGCACTGGGACAGTCATGACTAATATAATAGGTGATGTTGCAAACAAAATGCATGCTGTGAAAGACAGTGCAATGGAACGTGGTGAGTGGACTGAGTTTCCTAGATCAGATAATAAAATTTTGGTGTTGAAATGGAAGGACAAGAAATATGTGCATATGATGTCCACCACATGTGGGAGTGAGTCCAGTGATACAAGTGAGCGCTGGTTGGAAAGATAAAAAAGCCAAGGTTGTTTGCAACCTTAGTTACAACCAGACCAGCTATAATAAGAATGTATAAAGCACTTTTGGGTGGAATCAATCTAAACGATAGGTTCATTGATGCGAACACGTAAATAGCCAATTTGGATCTCTTCTCACTTTCTCGACTTAATTACCGTAAATAGTTGGGTTTTGTGTATAAGAGATTATAGATTCTTCAGTATTCCGAAAAGAGATCAAATGAGTTTACTCGAATTTTGTCTTTACATTGCTGAATCCTTATAAAATTTGAAAATAAAAGTCTGCTGCTGGAAGACCACGAAATCAGAGCAATTATTCAATTAATCTACATCTTCTAAAAAGAGGAGAATAACCATGTCTATTTCCAAAAATGAAGTTAACTATGATGAATTTGGACATAGGCCTGAATCTGTTGCTAGGGAATATAAATCTCGATGACGCATGGAAGGGTGCAAAGGAAAATTAAGAATAAAATGTATGAAATGTAATCTATTTCTTCTTCTTCAGAATAATAACTATTTCAAAAAATTCCATAATAAGTAGTATATTATTAGAAGATTATTCTTACAAGGTATGCATAATATTTCAATATATGTATAGCATATGTATCTATACTAATAAAAGAACAAAACGCTCTGTCTGTGTGCGTGTCTGTCTGTGTGTCTGCGATGGATAGCAAAATCTACGGCGCGTACGAGGCTCAAAATTTTTTGAGAGTAGCCCAATATCTCTCCTGATGCACTTGAAGCTCAGAATTAAAATTTTTTTATTAGTTTCATAGATATTAATTATGAAGCGGGACTCACTATCTTCAAAAAATCATTTTTTTAATGCTCGGGGAAAGAAAACGTTTGCACATGCGCAGGAACTCAATTACGCACCAAAAAGAAGGAAGAAACTTTTCCCCCCGTTTATTTCTGTTTTTGGATCATTTTGTTTAAATCCAAATAAACCAAACAGCTAGACGCAGTTAAACTTAAGAGACATATTTCGAAAGATCATATTTTTAGTTCTCAAATGCAATAACCAATTTGAAAAAATGTTGCAGTTAACCCTTTGAAAACAAGTATTCAAAAATGGTCGTTTTTTCCAAAACTATTTTTCTCCCTTTTGTCAATGCCCCTCCAGGGCTTAATTTTTAAGATATAAACAAACTAAAAAGAAGATCTTAAATTTGAAACTTTGTTCTAACCGATGGTGCATTTGGTTTTAAAATAAGGTGGTCTAGTGTAATAACGCCAGGCGGGGTAATAACGCCAAGTGCTAATATTATGCATAATTATGAAATAATCTGGTAAATGACACCCATGTACTTTGCGCAGAAGGGTTTTGAGTCATATAAATCGCAAAAAAACAGCTTCAAGTTAGGACGTTTCATTTTTAGGTCTTATTGTTTTTACAAGCAACTAAAATTAACGCTTGACCTAAAATTTCCGAGATACGTTTTTTGATGTGAAGACTATTTTTTTTAAATCCGGAAATACTTTGTTAATTACATAAATTTGTAGTACATTTCATTGGCTTTCAAAATGTTGTTGAAGATTTTGGATACCTTCTCGAGATAATTTGTAATTTAAAATGTACAGCGCAATAACTATAACGGGGTAATAACGTTGAAATATATTTTACAAAATAAAATGTGCGAAAAATTTGATGAAATCAATAAAAAACAGATAGTTTTCATTGCGGTTTTGACTTAGCAAAACGCAGTCTTATAGGTACCGGTAAACAAAAAACATATTCTTTAAGCTTAAAAACATTTTTATAATCTATGATGCAATCGATTTTTAAAATATAAGATTTAACCCTTTCAAATACACTGGCAAAAAGAGCCACTTTGCGACTCACGTATAGAATATTTTTTCTATGCTAAAAGTATCTAAGCGTACATATTTTAACCCAAACTTTTAAAAGCATCTCAATAGATCAAATTTACACCTTCTTAAAATTTTTTGAAACGTTCGGACGAGTAGAAATAATTTTTACAAAATAAAAAGTGCAAAAAATTTGAGGAAATCAATAAAAACCAAATCGTTTCATTGAGGTTTTGCCTTTGCAGGGCGCAATTCTCTATTTTTCCTGACAAATCAAAAATATTTTCTTAAATCTAAAACATTCCCATAATTTATGTTGCAATTAAAAATAATGTGGGATTTAACCAGTTCAAATACGCCGACAAACACGAATTACATCCCGGCTAAAAGTAACTAGACGTCCGTATTTTAGCACAGTCTTTTTATAGCCTTTCAATTAACCAGATTTACATTAATTAAAAAAACTTTGGAACTTTTGAATGGATAGAATTCTTTTTTTACAAAATAAAATGTGTGAAAATTTTTACGAATTCTGTAAAAACCTGAGTGTTCCATCGCGGTTTCTTTCGCTTTCGATTCGCATAGTTTTAAAAAAATCAAATTACATAGAAAACAAAATACCAAACAGCATGTGCTTTCAATTCAATATCTTTTCGGGATTTTTCCGTTTAAAAATATAAATCCTTACAAAATGGACTTAAAGATAGAAAATCATAGAAATTTGAATTGAATTTAAGGGTAATTTAGAAAGCGAATAACACATTTGAAAACTGAATAATATCACGTCCCGGACAACGCCGGGCGGGACAGCTAGTAGTATATATAGTATTAGTAGCAAGATATGTATTACAATTACTGCAAGATATGTATAATATTTTGGCACAATACGTAACTTTAGATAAAAAATCATTTAAGTAGTTTAAATTGATATATATATATATTTTAACAATAAATAGGTCTATTTATTGTAAAACAAAATTGGTCTTATTTATTTAAAGAATGACACTTTTACTCAATTGTGACCTGATGTACCCATATGGGGACATAAATTTTAACTATTTTAAATTTTTTAAAATAAAAAAACTAATTTTATTTTCTTTTTTCTAATTCTAAAAGTGTCATAATTTGCCAATAAAATAATTTTTCTATGCAGCAAATTTTCTCGGGACTGAAGAGGTTAGGAATAAGTGAATGACCTCTGATGACGTAATCATCTTGATTGGATACTGGAAACGCTTCATGTAAAGGGGTACGTTTCGAAGTTCGCTTGTGCAAAAGTTTCCGACCACTCATCATTTCCGTGTTTTTTTCTGTCGGTAAAGTGTTTTTTAGGTCGTGTTTGTGAATGAATCAATGTGAATAGCATGATTTGAATTCAAAATCGAAAAGCTCAACAGTTTTGTACATGAGTGATATTTGTCGCTAAAGGGCCAAACTTCTCGAGAAATTGCGGAAAAGTTATCGATCGGTAGATCAAATGGGAATGATACTTAAAAATTGTATAAAGATGTCCATGGCCTTCAAGACTTTCTGAGATCCGAAGACCACGGAAAAAGATTATTTTTGTAGACAGAATTATCAGGAGAAAATGAATTGATGACCCGCATAAAAATTCCGTTGCAATATCCCACGATTTAAAGAATGAAATAAGTCGATCCACTGTGTCAAAATGCTGACTTGACAAGAACATTATGGAAGAGTCAGTGTTTAAAAATTTATCATATGTAAAAAAAATCAAATCACCAGACTGGCGTTTTCCAAAAAACACAAAGTCTGGTCAAGTAAAAACTGAACAAAAGTACTATTTTTCCATCAATCCAATTTAAAACTTTTTTGGAAATGATGGAAGACACTACTTCCGATAATTGAACAACAAAAGATATGGTTTGACCTATGTTATTCCTACCATGAAACTTGGCGGGGAGTATTTTCTTCAAAAAGTGTAGGTCCGTTATTTAAAATCTACGACAAAATGAATGATGCAATCTATAAGGATATCTTGCAAGGTTATTTACTGCTTTATAAGAGGAAAAATTCTGGTCGCAACTATTTATTTTAACATGATAACGATTTAAAGATTCTTTGCAATCAATGACTTTCATCAAACGATTTCGCTTTTGAAATGGCCAGCCGAATCGACCAACATGAATCCAATAGAAAATCATTGAAAAAAAGTTGGCAAACGTGTGTAGAGCTATAAAAATTTCAACTCAGCCGAAATTTCCTAAAAATTGCAAGAAGGGAAAAAACGTATCATAGGCGATCTTCAATCGCTGATTGTATGAATGTCACGCTGCCGTACCGCAGTACGTATTATTAAAAAAAGTGCTGATAAAATATTAATTGTAAATGTTGTTGATCACTGTGATTTTCTATTACAATGCCATTTTTTCCTAACTTGGGAAAGTAGCCGGAAACTTTTGAGAACATGCGATTTCCTCTGTGCTTAATTTTGAAATTAAATTTATTGATATTTATATGTTATTCCATAAATAAGTACCTAGCTATTTTGTCAATAAAATGTATAAGTATCACTTTGAAATTCCTCTTCATATGGATATATTTACAAATTAAGTGAAAAAATTTTGCTGGCCGGAAACTTTGGATCGCCACTGTATACGACTGGTATTGATATAAACAATTGATTATATTTTCAAAGCAAAAAATACAATGTTAAATGTCAGAAATCATTATTTAGTGAAGTCACCACATACTGTAATGTATGCTGCTAATACGATGTGGTATGAATCAAATGGATTTTCAATATCTGGCTGGAGAAGAACATTCCATAACGTTTGTATGCGTACCCGAAGTGCATCTGTAGAACGTATCAGAGTGGGATAACGACTGAGACTCCGAACAACGAAATCCCCCGCATGTTAAATGGGTGACATATCCAGCGAATACGCAGGACGCGCAAGAATCTGCGTGTGTTCTGCTGATAAAAAGTTTTAAACATTCTTTGCAACATGTGGACAGGCAATATTCCACTTAAAGGTAGCTCAGGAATGCATTGAAAGACAGGAGTGACATCGGACTCCAGCTTTTCACTTATGTATCTGTTGCTGTTCAAATTACCTACAATTTGTCGCAGCTGGAGATCGTTCTTGATGGGAAATCGCATGCCAGACCATAACTCCCGATGTTCGCTCACTATGATATTCACTAATGCACACCGGCACAGCGTTTAACACGAATGCGGCCATAGTGGTACCACAAAATATAGCGAGATTCGTCAGATAAAACAACTTGTTTCTAATCTGCTTGGGAGTTTCTATGATCAGTCGCACGTAGATAGTTTTTCGCGTAGGGGATCCCTGTAAAAAATGAATCTTGCACGCAGTGCACAGTACAACAGGCATCGAAGGATTGACAATAGGGTCATTCCACATGAAATCAACCAATTTAAAGAAAACGTGTTGCATCATAGTCACAGATCTTTTTTTAATTTTTATCATAGACAGACATAGTAGTGAAACCTTCAAATCTGAAATTTAAAAGTAATTTTCGCGGTCTGGGCTGAGATATAGCCATTTGAAAACTGACCATTTTCGCTAAATGGCGGCCATCTTGGAATTTTATCATTATCTGAAAGAGGCCATAATTTGACAACTAAAGGCTCAAATTTTATATATCTGGTACCAATTTGAAGCTATTTGTACAAAGAATGCAAATTTCACATCAAAACAATAATAAATTTTCATTTACTTACTTTTTATTATGGTCAAACTGAAAATTTCACCCCAAAAAATGGCTGACTGTAATGGCCCATAAAAAAAATGAATCATCATGAATTTTTCTGAAACTTGGTAAAAACATTGCTCTATCTATGGGCTTTAAATAATAAAAAAATTGGAGAGGTAAAATCTGTTGTTTAAAAATAAATCATTTTTCACACATAAGGTGTCATTAACTAAATAATGATCATTTTAGAATCTGCAACTATTGCTAATTTAAGAAATAATGGTTAAAATAAAATTTTCTAACATTTAAATTAATATATTGTGTGTTTATTATATAATTCAATGAAGAAGTATCAATTTGCAGCTATTTATACTAAATATTCATACATTAAAATACAAGTAAATTTTCCTTTCTAGAATGCTTTTTATTTCATTTAAAATATGAGAATATGATTCTCAAAACATACTTACATAAATATTAAATACCTTACTATAATGGGCTACATTTAAAAAAAAATAATAATAAAATAAATAATAAATAAAAAGCCACATAATATTTTCCCCTGAAATATTGGAGATATACTAGCTGTAAATCACAGTTGAATTCATTCAATTGTGTGATTTAAATAAAATAAAAATATATAAATTATATATATATATATATATAAATCGGGCCACATAAATTTAATTTTTTTAAGTGGAAAAAAATGTCTTAAATAGGTTCTATATATAGGGGAGAGTGGGGAGGAATAGGACACTTTTTACAAAAATTAAAAAAATCTTTTTTACAAAAAAACAAAAATTTTGATTTTTTGAATACAAAATAAAATACTTTCTAATGTTCTTGAACAATATCTCTAACAATTCTGAATCATCCTTCAGTGATGAAGATACCGGAATTTGATGATGTAGTACAAACATTATCAATCTATAATCTTTGTTAGATAGTAAATATAGCCAACACTAGAATAATTTGTTTCCTTTAATACATTGTTTTATAGTTGTCTCATTCCTGCTTGTTTGTGCAGAGGTATGGGACACATTTTGAAATTTACAATTTCTTTAATTATAAAATTGTTTAGCTAAATTGTTCAAGAACATTAGAAAGTATTTTATTTTATATTCGAAAAATCAAATTTTTTTGTTTCTGTGTAACAAAAAAAAAAAAAAAAAAAAAAAAAAAAAAATCTAATTTTTGTAAAAAATGTCTTATTTTTCCCCACTCTCCCCTATATATAGAACCTATTTAAGACTTTTTTTCCATTAAAAAATGAAATTTATGCGGCCAAATTTATGTATATATAATTTATATATTTTTTATTTTATTTAAATCACACAATTGAATGAATTCAACTGTAATTTACAGCTAGTATTTCTCCAATATTTCAGAGAAAAATATTATGTAGCATTTTTTTTTATGTAGTTCATTATAGTAAAGTATTTAATATTTATGTAAATACGTTTTGAGAATTATATTCTCATATTTTAAATGAAATAAAAAGTATTGTAGAAATGAAAATTTACTTATATTTTAATATATGAATATTTAGTATAAATAGCTGCAAATTGATTTTTTTTTTCATTGAATTACATAATAAACACACAATATATTAATTTAAATGTTAAAATTTTTTATTTTAACCATTATTTCTTAAATTAGCAATAGTTAAAGATACTAAAATGATCATTATTTAGTTAATGACACCTTATGTGTAAAAAATGATTTATTTTTAAACAAAAGATTTTACCTCTCCAATTTTTTTTATTATTAAAGCTCACAGTTGGAGCAATGTTTTTACCAAGTTTCAGAAAAATTCATGATGATTCATTTTTTTTATGGGTCATTACAGTCAGCCCTTTTTTGGGGTGATATTTTCAGTTTGACCACAATAAAAATAAATAAATGAAAATTTTTTATTGTTTTGATATGAAATTTGCATTCTTTGTACAAATAGCTTCAAATTGGTACCATATATATAAAAATTGAACCTTTAGTTGTCAAGTTATGCTCTCTTTCAGATAATGATGAGATTCCAAGATGGCCGCCATTTAGCAAAAATGGTCAGTTTTCAAATGGCTATATCTCAGCCAATATTGCGAAAATTACTTTTAAATTTCAGATTTGAGGGTTTCACTACTATGTCTGTCTATGATAAAAATTTAAAAAAAATCTGTGACTATGATGCAACACCCATTGGTTGAATTCGTGTGGAATGACCCAATAGAGACAATGATAGAGCTGTAGCAGTTGGTTAATGTCTAGTTCCAGCTTTACGATCCGTCAGCGCCACGCGGACAATGTGTCTATCATTCCACTTTAAAGTCATCGTTCGGGGTTTATTCTCAGATTTCTGAGTTGTCTGAACTTTGTCGGTCCACAGCTTTTAAACTCTCATCATTCTGCATCTGTTACACTGCATATGAGGTACTATTGTGCATAGGAAAATCCTCCTTCATGAAGACCGAAGATTATCTCCCATTCAAACTTGATCAATTGTTGAAATGTCATCTTCCTATGTCAAAACAGCATTGTTACGTTTCACTTAATATTTATCATTAGCAGAAAATCATAGACTATTCCCAATGTTGCATAACAGCCGTCTTTTTACGCTCTAGTCTTTTTACACCCCAGAATGCGTGAATTTACAAGCGCTCCGTGTCTAAGAGATTTTCCACCGGAACTATAAAGTTTTCGGGAGCGAAAGTTATATTTCCAGTTAGCTCATTCTGAGCACTTTAAGATTTTATAATTTTTATTCTCGTATATTGAAGTGCTAATTAATAAACTGACCACACGCTACACCTCAACGAAGAAAGCCACACCTGACCAGAAATTAACTGCATGGCGTCCAAAAAAAGCTGTTCAACCAGTTGCCTTGATCAAGAAGGTGGCTCCCTTCAGGAAATCCCGTACCTCCTGTCTGCTCGTGAATTCGGCTTGCCGGTATATGGAGATGAGATGTTTGATGATTCCCCCTTTCTTCTACTATTGCGAATTTTAATATTGATGCTAATTCTAATATTGATAGTTAATTTTCTCATCTTCCAAATTCTGACGATGACATGCAAATCGATAATTCAAACTCTGCTAAAAGATGCCATGATGATGACGACAGTAATAACTAATGTTCAATAAAAGAAAAAAACATCCAAAATTCTACTGACTCCAATAACGAAAATAAAACCAGAAAAATTAAAGTTCCACCTTTTTTTATAGAACCCATTAAAAATTAGGATAATTTACTTCTAACTCTTAAAACTTATGCTCCTTCAGTTTCTCCGTCTATGAAGACAAATTTTATTAGAGTTTCAGTAAATTCTGAAGAGTACTATAAGAGTGTGCAGCGGATTTTAACGCTGGAAAAGGTGCACGAAGAAGTTTTCTTCTCGAAAACGAAAAAAAAAATAATTAAATTTGACTTAAGAAGTCTTCTTGCAAATGCCTCTCTTAACGTTGTTCAAAGATCTCTGGAGCATGATGACCTCCATGATATCTCAGTAACTCAAATGTATCGGAGCAACACGAAAAACTGTGTTCCACTCCCGCTGTTTCTGGTGCAAGTGCCCAGACATCAAAATGAACCACAACTCATTTTTCAAATTTCTGAGATCTTCGGCTTCAGGTCCAATTTGAAAAGTATTGTAGTCGCAAGGGCCCTAATCATATTATAGTTTCAAAATTTCTTTTATGACATTTTTTAAGGTACTTTTTTTATGAAAATTATAGTATATTTTTAATAAATTAAAATTTGCTAAAATTGAGTTATTTGCATTCAATTATAAAAGTATTTTTCACTGTTAAGAATTCAAATGCACAATTTATTTATTACGTGAAATCATTTACACAGACGATATTTACGCATTTACATTTCTAAAATTAAAATGTGCTGAAACATAAAATAACGTTTTTACTTAACAAAGTCGCAAAATATAATAATAATGTTAACTATATATATTGTTGTTTTCAAATATTAATCTTATGAAATAATAATTTGTGAATCAATAAAACTGTGGCTTTAATACATAAAATGAAACAGGAACTCAAACAGTTTTACATACAAAATTATGTGTGTTCAATGTGTGTTCAAGTGTTCAATAAGTGTTCTTTCGTTACACGGCATATACTACCTATAGGTAGTTCAGTTCTTCACAAACGTTTATTAGCAAAAAAATTCTGTTGAGACGATCACCTGATATGATGCCATAAAATTCTACCCATACGGCACTAAAAGATTGTGCGTATGTGCCTCCTCTGCCAGCTACCATTGCAGCAGTTGCAACAATGATCCTGCAAACACTAAACAAAAATTTAAATTTTTCCAACATCCCTAATGTGACATATCGTTGATGAGGTATGAGACCACTTATTCATATTATGCAACTCCGGTGACCCTCCCCCCATTTTGCCCAATCGAGAGGGGATCTTAAATTTACTCGAAAACTCAAATGTGTATACCAGGTGCTCAGTCACTGAAAAACAGTTAACTATAATCTAAATGTAACGTAATCGTAAGCTAACTGTTTCGTAAACGTAACCTAACTATAACATATCCGCAACCTAGCCATAATCTAACTATTATCTAATTATAACTTAACGGTAACATAACCTTACATAATTGCAACGTAACTGTAGTCAAATTATCACCAAGCCGTAGTCTAACTGTAGTGTAATCGTAGTAAGCGTAGTTAGTGCGCGTTCGCAGTCTAAGAGTTGGTTGTTCCTGCGACTCAGTTGCAAAGTTGGCGCAGTTGTATTTGAGCTCTCGTTTGTCGTCTACTCGAAAATCAAAACAGCTGTTGTTATTTATGACGGTCGATTACCTACACGAGGGATATAGGCCCTAAGGCGATTGACTTCCTTGGGGGGGGGTTCTTTCTAAGAGAATCTAAACCTTATTTACACAAGATTACCCAAGGTTCGAAGAAAACCGCAGAAAACTCCGGACGGTTAAGTCGACAAGAGCGAATGGGATCAAACCTAGCAACTACCATCTACCAGCTTCAACAGCAGAAACTCTCAGCCGTTGGTGATACGAAAATCAACACAGAACAGAAGATAGATACAATGTTAATCTGTCTTATTTTTTTTGGAACGAAATTTTTCATCAATCATTTTCGAACCGCAATTGATGAAATATATATGATAATTGAAATTTACAAAAAGTATAATTAAATGTACATTTTGTCGCGTAAAACTTATTTTTTAAATACGAAATTTTGTATGTTTAAATATGTAATGAAATGTAATATATATATATATATATATATATATATAATAAAAATAAAAAAATTGAAAAATACAAATATTTATGTCTGTAGACCAAAAATTTTTTTGCTGTTTTTTAAAATTATTTATAGTTATTTCAATACCTAATCTACTCTTTTTAATAAAGAAATAAATTTTCGTTCCGAAAAAAAAGTGCAAGCAAGATTTGAACTCACATAGAAAAATCTCAAACTTCGTGTATTACTGACCAGCTACATACTACATACCATTATAAACTGTAGCGCTATTTACATTCGATCTTGATTTTCGAGCATACGACAAACCAGAACTTAAATACGCATGCGCAAACATTTAACTCTTAGTTTTTGCAACTACCGTTTCCCTCGCAGCCTCTACTCAGGCTATTAGAGTTTCAGCTAGGTGAGGAGACCTACCAAATGGCTTGGCGAAACAGGAGAGGACCGTCATTGCCCCACTATACCGGTCCACAAAAAATATCACTTGACATCCAGAAACTGTCACAGGCCACCCAAATCAATACCTTAAAGAGGGGTCTGAGCAGGTCCAGTCAAAAGCAGAAGAACTGTCGCATCATCGGTTTTTAATCGCAGGGACCTTACATAGAGGAGACCGCGTGCTCGGATATTAGCGAGAATAATATCATTACTGGTTGCTTTACAGCCAGTCGGAACTGAGAATCCCCTATAATAAGGCTCCTCCAAGATTCCAGCCAGTGGATACATAACCGTAACCTAGCTGTAACATAACTGTAACCTATCGTAACCTGACGTTATTTTAACATTAATGTAACCATTGCTTAATGATAACTTAACATTTTACTTAAAAGTACGTAACATCCGTAATCTAACGGTAACTTAACAATAACCTAAATGTAGTGTAACAGTAATTTAATCATTATCTATTTATAACCTAATCGAAACATAACCGGAACCTAATCGTGATCTAATTACAATAGAGCCTAATGTAGGCCGTACACTAAGGCAACTGAGCAATGTGCTGTATGATTTAGGAGAAGAGAAAAATCAAAACATAGGAAAAAGCGGTTTCAATATGCTTTATACCTGTTTTTTCTCCGAAGTTAAGCAACATACTCGATATCTGGCATGAATGTGGGACCTGCTTAAATTTAACCTGATCGTAAATTAATTCTGACAAAACCATAACCTTACCATGGCCTAACTGTAATCTAACTTTAATGTAATTACCATCTAATCGTTACCTAACTGCAACATAACTAATCAAATTGTAAGCTAAGTATAACGCAACTTCCCCCTACCCATATTCTATCAATAACATAACTGTGATTTAACGGCATCTTATCGATAACTTAAACTTAACGTAACCGTAACCACACTGTAATATAACTGTAGTCTATCCGTACCTAATTATAACTGAATTTCAATGCAACTGTAAGCTACCCGTAATTAAATCGCGATCTATCTGTAACCTAAATAAAACCTAACCGTAACGTAAGCGGAACCTAACAGCAAGCTATCCGTAGCCTAACTGTGACGTAACCGTAATCTAACTGTTACCTAATACTGATCCAATTATAACTCATGTTAACCTAATTGTAACGTAATCGCAAGCTAACTGTAATGTAACTGCAACTTTATTATGACCTAATTGCAACCTAACCTCAAATTTAAGTGTCACCTAACCATAATCTAGCTGTAACCTAACAGTTAATTAATCGTAACATAAGATTAACTAACTGCAATTGTAACCTACCTTGCTAACTGTAACATAATCGCAACTTAATAGTAACCTAAAGTGAGGTTTTAACCCTTCACTGCACGATTTTTCTTTTCTTTATGAAAAAAAAAATATTTTGATTACTTTAGGTAGTCACAAATGCAGGAAAAATAATAAAAAAATTCTGAATTCACATACATTTTTTAATATGGATTTTTGTGGTATGTGCCATATGTGTCCCAAAGCACACAATGAGATGTTTACATTTTTTCACCAAATGTGGCATGAAGCTCACAATACTTGTGTATTACAAATACAAAAAGTGTGTAATGTGTATTTAAGAAATGTATCAGGTCTTTAACCCTTTGACGGGCAAGTATTTGCGCCACCGTTATGATGAATTCACACCGGAAGATCGCGAGTTATAAGCATTTTAAATTTTTCAACCCTCATCGTGGAGGGTTCTCCTGTCACCAAAAGTAACACTGTCTCATAATAAATTACCAAACAAAATTTGGCCGTGCTACGAAAATTAGACTTCGAGTTATAAGCATTTTAAATTTATCGACCCTCACCATGGGGAGTCTCCTGTCACCCAAAAGTTAACACTGTCTCATAATAAATTAAAAAACAAAATTTTGCCGCGCTACGAAAATTAGATCGCGAGTTATACACATGTTACGTTTTTCGACCCTCACCGTGGGGGGGGGGGGTCTCCTGTCACCAAAAATTAACACTATCTCATAATAAATTACCAAACAAAATTTGGCCGCGCTATGAAAATTAGATCGATCGCGAGTTATAAGCATTTTAAATCTTTCGACCCTCACCGTGGGGGGTCTTCTGTCACCAAAAGTAACACTGTCTCATAATAAATTATCAAACAAAATTTGGCCGCGCTACGAAAATTATATCGCGAGTTATAAGCATTTTAAATTTTTCGACCCTCACCGTGGGGGGGGAAGAGGTCTCCTGTGACCAAAAGTAACACTGTCTCATAATAAATTAACAAACAGAATTTTGCAGACTTGAAGTTTGAGATTTGATATCCTCTAAATATCTGAAAATTACCGCCTCAATGTCTGCCGAAGGATACCGTGCCGAAGTCTGCCGAACTGAAACGAGGTTAGCCTGAGTGTTAGGTTTTTCTCGTTACGGAATTTCTAGATTCGGTCACCGCGTTCAAAGCCCGCGATAAAAGCTATACAATAGCTTAAAAATGGTTTTCAGAACACCCCCCCTCGACTTTACTCCTATGTCAGCTTCAAAATTGAAAATTTTTAAAGTTCCTTGCTGTATTTCTAACATACTTGTAAAAATAATCTAATATTCCTTCCACCTGAAACTGTGAAAATATTTTACCCCATTGTCCTAACAAAGTTTTCAAAATTTGCAAAATATTTTTTACCGTCACATTTATCACTCCAAACAATAAGAAATTGTATATTGTATCTATAAATTACTACGCTGAGATTTACAGCTATACCCTAACACATACATAATACCAAAATTTCCCCAAAAATAATATCCCCCAGATAAATCGTAAATATACAATTCAATTTTAAAAATTCTATTACGTTTTCATAACATTATAAATCAATACTTGCTAAAATATAATTAGTAACTTATAAATTTAGTTACATTCTTAGACTTAATTCGGTTTAACTTGCAATGAATTACAAGTAAATTTTATATCAATTTACAAAAAGCAGTTACAATTAACTCGTAATTAATTGCAATTTAATTTAAATACATTTCATAGAATTTAATTTAGATTTACTTGTATCAAATTACGCGTGTAAAAATTGTATTCTGTACAAACGTAATTTACATTTATTTCTAATACATTAGAATTTAATCTAAAGTACATTTTTAAAGCTGTAATTAGAATTTCTAATAATCAGTTACACGTTAAGCGCACAACACAATTAAAAATATAATCGGAATTGTCTTGTAATCAAATACAGGTTACTTGAATTATATAATTAAAAATATAATCTGAATCATCTCGTAATCCATTTAAAGTTAATTTAATTATATAATTAAGAATGTAATCTGAATCGTCTTGTAATCTAAATACAAATTAATCAAATTACATTTTAAATGATAGAAAGAGAATTGAATTGTAATTCCATTACACGATAATCAAATTACGTATTTCAAAAGCGTATTTGAAATTACTTTGTAATTCTTCCCTGTTAATTAATTACATTGCGAGGAGACTATAATGTATTTTAATCTGTAATTTCATTGCTTTGTAATTAGATTCTGCCCAACACTGGTGTGTACATAGTATATGTTGCTGTCTGAACCCACTTAATTGACCAGTTTATTTGAAAATGGCGGCCATTTATTTTTTTTATTTAAAATTAAGTGCAAAAGATTAGATAGAAATTGAAGAATATTTTTCTTCTGTGTATTTAACATTCATACAAAGATTCCGGATCATTGTTTTGTCTCTATCTAAAAAATGGCTGTGTTATAGCACTTTGAATTTCTAGTGTGGCAGACATTAAGAAAGAGTTTGATATTTGTTTCGTGATAACACGCGTATATATGAACCGAATTGGATGTAACTTGATGTGTAAATATTATATACCAATATCTAAACCGAGTTTGTTGGCCAGTTTCATCCATCATATTGTTTCAAAATGGCGGACATTTCAATATTTTTAGTTCAAAATTAAGTGCAGAAAAATTAAAAGTTAAGATTTTTCTTTTATGTGTTTTAGCTTGATACTATGACTTTAGAGCATTTTTTGTTTAATTTGTATCTTTAAAAATTGCTGAGTTATGGCGCTTTGACTTTCTTGTATGGCATGCTTTTTGAAATTATTTCATTTTTGTCACGTGATAACTCATATTAATGAGCCGATTTGGATGTAACTTAGTGTGTAAATAGTACATACAGCTAACTCAACCTACTTCGTTGTCAACTTCATCCGCCACCTTTTTTCAAAATTGAGTCCATTTGAATTTTTTATAAATATTTTAAATTTAAAACGAGGTACAAAAAAAAAATAGAAATTGAAAAAGATTTTTTATGTGTGTAACCCTGATACAAAGAGTTCGGAGCATTTTTTGATTTGTTTATATCTTAAGCAATGTGTGAATTGAAGCACTTTGAATTTCTAGTGTGGCTAACATTTTAAAATGGTTTGAAATGGTCTGATATTTTTCGCACAATATAATATGCACATTTATACAGATTTGGATATAAATTTGTGTGTACATAGTCCATACCAATCTCTCGACAGAGTTCGTTGGTCAACTTCATCCACCATCTTGTTTCAAAATGTTGGTCATTTAAAATGATACAACTTTTAAATTTTTAATAATGTTAAAAAAATATAGAAATAGATAAAGGTTTTTTCTGAAGTGTTTGATCTAAATAAAAGGGCTGCGGAGAACTTTTTGTTTTTATCTTGAAAAATGGCTTATACAACAGTTTGAATTTCTAAAGAGGGTGACATTTTGAAAAATCTATTTGCTTGCAACAGCACTCGCATAAATCAACGGATTTCGATGTGTAAGCATGTGCACAGGGCTTACTAAGATTTCAATCTATCGCATTGGTTAATTTCACCCATCATGATATTTTAAAGGGCCAGGTACTTTACTATATCGTCAAATTTCGCGATTAAATATAAATTACTTTAAATAAAGCCAGCTTGCGTACAGTTGATTAAATTCTCGAAATTCCCATTCATATTCCAGTATTGACAAAAACAAGTATTGAATCTTCTATTATCGTGTACCACTAATTTGAGTTTTGTATGGTTGAATAATATAACTTGAACTTCAAATATTTTTCTGGATATTTAACAAAATGTCCAATATGCAAGTAGTCGTTCACCTTTGGCCCTATAATGTATTTAGCGAATTACATTAATCTATACAATGAAAAACAGTGCCTACCTCATTCGAAACTAAATTCACATATTTGTTCATTAGTGTAACAGTAATAAAGATATTTTAATGAAATTTGTATGACATTTAACGATATAAGAGAAAACGCCAGAAGTGCCTAACATCCTTTTCAGATAGCAGTGTACCAGATGCTCCATATTTTAAAAAGTAATTTACAGTTAAGATTTTAGTTAGCAAAGTGCTGTACACTTTCATCGTGTTTCATTATATGAGTGCATTTCACACAATGTAAGGTACGCTTGTTTAAATTGTTTTCAAGTATCTTTATTTTAATTAAAGTTTAGAATAATAGTTACTACCAGAGTTGAGTGCGGTAAAGAAATGAGTTCGGGCTCACTTTTCGGAGCCTGGGATTTCCAGAGTCCGTAATCTTTAAATCCCAGCTGGGTATCGAAAGTATTTCGCCCCTTCTTTAAAATATTTATAACATTTAAAAGTTTCTATAAATGTAATATATACTTTAACAGCTTCCGACATAGAAATTACAATTAATCACTGGGAAATAATTTTATCAAATTAACATCCAATCTTATTCAAAGTTTAGTATCAAATAAAAATATACTTAATTAAAAGGATTCTCACAATTTTTTTTTTCTCTCATCCAACAAAACTGATGGACGCATTAACGAAGCGAGTTTCATAAATAAATGAATGAAAATTTGAGAAATTACTATTTGTATAACGAAAAATCAAATATTTTTCTATTTCCTATAAATTACTTCTTAAAAAAAACTTATACAATTCTTGTGTCCTTAAAAATCAGCTTAAATTAAAAATTTTACAGCGTTATCAGAAAGATCCGGTGCTTTTTATAGGAAACGAGAAAACGCTTCTCGATTGTCTTCTATACAATCTGGAAATGCATTTCCCGAAACAAAATACATTACAATTATATTACTAATGAGAACAATGTTATCTTCGTAACCATGAAGAATCGCGTTGCAGCACGAGAAGAGTTCACAATGAAAATTGAAATGATGGCACTAACTTTATTTCATGTAAAGAGGGAAGATCACTCGCACAAAATAGAACAGTAAAAATCTGGAAACATGACCTAATGCTAGTTGACTGAAAGCAAAAGAAAATACTCATTTCACGTTAGACCTCTAAAAACACATGGAATAAACGTACGTTCGAATTAATAAAATATCCTAATAATGCCATATAAAGTTCGTCGACGTCAATTCTAGACATAAATCTGAAAATATCAAATTTTCTTTTAAAATAGCATTTCTAATCTCTATAAATAAAGAGAGAAATGATTTCTATTTCCACTTGATTCTGTTCAAAATAGCGATAAAATGACTTGAAATGGAATAAGTAATTTTTAAGAGAAAAAATTTATTTTTAATTTTTCTTTACAACCATAGATAAAACTGTCAGTTTCAGAAAAAATGATTCCAGGCTCGGTCTGAGGCTATCTCATATCTAGTGCGATACACTATACATTTTGACTAAATAAATTATGTCCAGTTTCTTAGTTTTAGTATACTTTTATATATATAACAAATTTACTTTTTGTATATAACAATTGTTCAATAACTTTTGTGTTGGCTTCTATATAATTGTGAGCGAAAAAAGTTGCGTTTACTTTGATTTCGATCCCTTTAGACATATGTATTGCAATAACAAAATTTATGCACCATTACTTAGATATAATCGTCTGCCTATAACGAACGATGCATTCAATCTAAAGAATTTTGTCCATAATATACATAAGTATTTGTTGTTAGCATGGATTAAAAAAAAATGTGTTATACGAATGAATGAATCCGCATCTAAATATGAGTTATGAATTATTGTTATGTTGATAATTAAATTCAGTGATGTATGATGGGCCAGAAGAATAAGTTCAAAATCCGTTATTCCGAAAATGAAGCAAAAAGATGAGGGGCTGTATTCATTTATCCATTGATTAGTGTCAATTTAGAGTATACAAAATGGCACGTATTTGGATTCAGCCCTTCATTTTTGGCGTCATTTTTGTAATAATGGATTTTGAACTTATTCTATAGATGATCACCTTTCAGATTTTTCCAGATATAACTTTGAAAATTTTACAAAAGTTGCTCTATAAATTTAGCTAACATAATATGCAAATGAAATTTTGATAGCTTTTACGCATGCGCAATGAAAAATTATTTAGTAAACCTGCGCATTTTTCATACAATTTTTTTTTTAATTTTTATTACAGGATATTGCGAATAATTTTGTTTGTCATATTTTCGGAGAAAACACTTTTTACTCTACAAATTATAGCCAAAAACTTGGAAAAATTTAGGACTGTTTTTATAAAAACCTTAAATTCTCTGCGAGTATACATGCTATCCACTTAAAAATGAACACAGTTTATTACAACTAGCCACTTAATCATAATCGACAGTTTGAATGCTTTTGCTACATTAGTTTCGACAATTATCCAAAAGATATTCGTTCTTTTTCAATTTGTTGAAGGTCCCCTATGAATTTTCAGTAAAACATATTCACGGAAATGGATGACCTGTACTGTTATGTTTACATACTTAGTTTCAGGGTAATTCCTCGTGCATTTTTCTAGATATTTAACAAAATGTCTAAAATCGCAATTGGCCGGTCACCTTTGGCCATATAGTGTGTATACAGGGTGAGTCATAAATATCGAAACAATAGGCTATCTCCTTAAGTATTGCCCCTAGACCATTACTTCCAATTGCAGAAATTCATTAAAAAGTGAAATTGTTGATAAGTTGCAACTCCATGGGGAGGGGGGGGGGGTTTATTTGAAAAAATACGAAAATTAAATTTTTATACGGCCTCCGTAGGGCGAAATTCCGAATTAGGAAATTACTCCTTATCCATTCCTAAATTGAACAAAAACATTTCTTCTCAGTATCTAAAAACCTCAGAGATATTAAAATCTAAAATTCTCTACTTACACCACTTAACCATGCCTGTAAACGAAAAGTTTTTGGCTCATTTTGAAAGCAAATGAGGACTCGTCCACAAATTGTCTGTTATTAAATGTTGATTTAAGACAATGACATTTATTTGGACATAATAAAGCAGCGTATTGATTTAAAGCTAAACTTGTTTTGAAAATATGCTGGTAGTTCGCACTGGCGGCCTGCATGGGTCGAAATATCTAGATTCGGTACCAAACAGACCTATAGGGGAAAAAAAAGTTCGGCTCAACCTGAAAAAATGTTAAAATCATAACCCTGGTAAAAAGTTTAAATCAGAGCCCGGCTCAGCCATAAATTTCTACATAGTTTTTTATTTTGGTATGATTAAAAATTGTTTCGATAAAATAAAAATCCTGAAATTGTGAGAGCTAAATTTGTAAAAAAAGACTTAATCCTCATCTTAGAAAAAGTATTCTTTTAAATAACTGACGGACATATTTAAACAGTGCACAAAAGAGTTGGAAGTGGGAAAATTGGAGCTGAATCGGAGGTTTGAGCTACAGAAAAGAGTTACTGTACGCTTTCATTTTTTTAAAAAAGCATTTAAATATTTTATTAGGGGAGACAAACTTTATTTTAACTTTAAATTCGTTTTTCTGCATGAGTTTCCTCACCACTTTATCTCGTCTTTAAATTATTAAAAGTCAGGAATTGTTAAAGAAAAAAAGTGCAAACTAGAAACATGTCATTTTTGATTAATTTACATTAGTTTTGCCTCGGAAAATTTAAAAAAGTATTTACTTTTGAAAATATGATTTTTTTAAAGTACTATCGTTTATAGATGCATATTTTTATTAGTTTCAAAATTAATATTGAAGAAAAAACCCTTGAACACAAAACTTAAATCAGATTTTCATCTTTAATTAAATGTAAAGAATTTGAAATCTGATAAATAATGCTTCGAAATATAACGATTTAAATTATTCCCTTTAAACCGGAACTAATCACTTGAAACTTTCATAAATTTTATGAGAAATTTTAGGATGTGATTCTCTTAGCAAATTATATTGCACACCATTACAAAAATAGAAATAAATTAAAACTCAAAAGATAGATTTTTTGCATGTTTCCTAGAAGTGTCAAATTAACATTTTTCTTAAATTTCGCGCATTTCAATTTGTGTCTAATCCCTTAAAACCTGAATTATTTAACCGGCTATAACTCCGGGAGTTTTGAAGACATGAAGATGCAATTTTTTGTGGCTAATTCAGGACTGGTTAAGGAAAATTTTCTTAGTTGGAATTTTTATCCTACGAGGGGGGGGGCGTATAAAAATTTTATTTTTGTACTGTTTCAAATAGACCCCCCCCCCATAGAATTGCAACTTAGAAATTTCACCTCTTTTTGAATTTTTGCAATTGGAAGTATGAGTCTAGGGGCAATATTTAAGGATATAGCCTATTGTTTCGATATTTATGACTCGCTCTGTGTATATATTTATATATATATATTGATTAATAAATAGGATAAATTAAAAAAAAAAATAGTCCAATGTGTTTTAAATCTGTCAATATAACTGGTAAGCGAAAGACGAAACTATTTTTATTGAAGGATAAGTTTTATAAATGCCCTTGTGTTTTGTAATCTTACTTTTTTTATATGTCAATGTAGTTTTTGAGTTATTGTGATTCAAACAAGAATTAAACATACTTAATACCAATTTTCAAAGCTATTTAACATTAAATTTCAATTGAAGTATTAAAGAAATAAAGTTATCTGCCTAGCAAGTTGGAACTGAGATTTTACTTTCGAGATCATTGTTTTTGCTACTGAGGACAAACGAAATGTAAAAGAGCCTTAAACAAAATTTTACCGTATGTCTACAGGTGGTGTAATTGTTTCTAATATTTTTCAAATAAAAAGACATATAATAACAAGTGAAAATTGCAACGTTGACATCTGTCCCAGTCTCCTTTATATCGCTACCACAATTCAGTATTTACATAAAGTGAGATGGCAAACATTAGTGTCGGAAGTATAAAAAATGATAATATATATTTGAAATCATATTGAACAGCAGTGAGTTTATGAATTTCAAAAGTAAAAATCATTAAAAACTAACAAACAAATCATATGAGAGAAAACATTCTTCTGAATTACATGCATAGATGGAATAAAACTATAAATAGGTAGGAAAATATGCACCCAAAATTGGTGTTAATATTGAGGTTGAACAAATAATATGTATAAAAGCATAGGGACTATAAAGGGATAAGTTTAAATTTTATTTAAAAAATAAATCTTTCTTTTTCCGAATACGTACTGATACTAAATTGACAATATGAAAATTCTAACTAATATAATCAAGATATAATTATCCTTAATCATAAAAAAAGCCATTTACTCAGAACATATTTTCAAAAAGTAAACACATTTAAACACAGAGAGTTGCAATTTTGAAATTCAAATGATTTTTCTTTTCTTACATATTTTTTAGGGGAGAAAATATGATCAATTGAGTAGCTTACAGCAATAGTAGATCACATCTATTTTGAGTAAAAAGGTATAATCCATTTATAAGAGTAATAAAGTCTGTTTCATTTACTCCCAAAGTGAATGAAGTCTTTAAACATATGCTGCATATGAGAAAACATGTGCAAACAGGCTTAGTTCAATGTTGGAGTAGATAAAACAGATTTTATGACTTTCTAAATAGACTATCTTATGATATATTTTTTTCAAAATAAACTTGATCTACTATGGCTATGAACCTCTGAATTAATAAAATAAATGTGATAAGCTTAAATAGCAGGAACACAAAGTATTTTTTATAGACCTTATCAAAAAATTTTTCTTCAAAGGGGGGAAAAAAGGCGTTATTTGTTAATAAAATACAACACAGGAATTATTAATGCCAACTTACATTATTAATTTTATCTGGGTTAAATCACATTATTCTAATTAAAAAAAACCGCTCTTTTTGGTTGAAGTAAAGTTCTTCTCTATTTAGTCTCGTTCGTAAAACAAAATTTTATGAAAAAGAATTGCAAGCTCATAAGGAACATTCTTTCATTTTTCTGCTTTAAATATTTTATTGTTAAAGTAAAAAAAAAAAAAAAAAAAATAGACCTTTTTTCAGGTTTTTAAAATCATTGTGTACACTAGTTAGTATCATTACCGAGCAGTACTAATTTCCTTAATTCTTTTATATTTTTTAAAAATTTGCTTGATGTACATGAAGATATTTATATTTCCCTTTATTTTTTCATTAACTTGATTCAGATAGATTAATATCACTAAAAAACCTTAATTGTGTTCTTCAAACAGAATAACAACGATAAAAATTTTATAAGCAAAAAGTATTATTAGCAAGCTTATAGATACGAAATAGATGCCGAAAAAATTCATTTAGAACTAGTAGTTACCCGTGATATATTTCACGTAGCAATAAAAGAAAGATAAATGCATTAATTAAGCAAAATATTTACCAGCGATATTTAAAAACATATACAGGGTGTCCCAAAAGGTCGTTTACAAACTTAACATGCTGATCTGTCATATCATGATGAACAATATTAAATAGGAAACTAAGGGTCCCAAACGTCTTCCAAAGGAGATATGCGCCATTAAAGTTTAGGGTCCAAAAATTCAAATGATTATAAAAAACAGAAAAATTGGTCGATTCGTTTGCGGTTTTCACTAAAACTATTTTTTATGTCAGTATTTTCTTGAAAATAAATTATAAAGATAAATTTCAAAAAATGTCGATAGAGGGCGCTTTAGACTTTGGAGTAACGATAAACTAGTTTTTACCATTATTTTTTGCATCTCATTAATTTTTTTAGAAGCTTAGACATAAACTTAAATTTTGAGCTCAAAATTTAAATCGTTGGAAGTGGTTAAGTAGCGCAAACTGAATTGCGGGGGGAGGTTCAAATTTCAAATGATTATAAAAAACGGAAAAATTGGTCAATTGATTTGCGATTTTCACTAAAATTATTCTTTATGTCAGTATTATCTTGAAAATAATTTATACAGATAAAATTCAAAAAATGCCGATAGAGGGCGCTTTACACTTTGGAGTAACGTACGACTATTTTTTCCGTTATTTCTTGCATTTCATAATTTTTTTTGAAGGTTAGACATAAACTTAAATTTTGAGATAAAAATCTGAATCGTTGGGAGTGGTTAGTAACGCAAACTGAACTGTGTTCAATGGGGGTGGGGAGGTTCAAATTTCAAATTATTATAAAAAACGGAAAAATTGGCCGGTTTTCGCTAAAACTATTCTTTATATCAATATTTTCTTGAAAATAAATTTTACAGATATCTTTCAAAAAATTCCGTCAGAGGGCGCCTTAAACTTTATAGTAACCAACAACTATTTTTAACCGTTATTTTTTGTATCTAATAAAATGCCTGTAAAAGTTCAAACTTAAATTTTGTGCTCAAAATCTGCATCGTTGTGAGTAATTAAGCGGCCAAAAATTGAACTGCGTTCGAGGGGTGGGGAAGGTAACTTTTCAACTCCTGAACACAGTTCAGTTTGCGATCCTTAACCCCTCCTATCGATTTCGATTTTGAGCACAAAATTTAAATCTAAACTTTTGCAAGCACTTAATTAAATTAAGAAAAAAAAACGGTTAAAAATAAGTGTTGGTTATTCTAAAGTTAAAAGCGCCCTCTAACGGATTTTTTCAAATTTATCTTTAAAATTTATTTTTAAGGAAATGTTGACATAAAGTATAATTTTAATGAAAACCGACCAATTTTTCCGTTTTTTATAATCATTAGAAATTTGAACCTCCCCACCCCCATTGAACACAGTTCAGTTTGCGCTACTTTACCACTCCCAATGTTTCAGATTTCCATCTCAAAATTTAAGTTTATGTCTAAACTTCTAAAAATAATTTATGAGATGCAAAAAATAACGGAAAAAAATTGTTGTACGTTACTCCAAAGTCTAAAGCGCCCTCTATCGACATTTTTTGAATTTTATCTTTATAAATTATTTTCAAGATAATACAGACATAAGGAATAATTTTAGTGAAAATCGCAAATCAATTGACCAATTTTTCCGTTTTTTATAATCATTTGAAATTTGAACCTCCCCCCCCCCCTCGCAATTCAGTTTGTGCTACTAAACCACTTCCAACGATTTAAATTTTGAGCTCAAAATTTAAGTTTATCTCCAAGATTCTAAAAAAAATTAATGAGATGCAAAAAACAATGGTAAAAACTAGTTTATCGTTACTCCAAAGTCTAAAGCGCCCTCTATCGACATTTTTTGAAATTTATCTTTATAATTTATTTTCAAGAAAATACTGGCATAAAGAATAGTTTTAGTGAAAACCGCAAACGAATCGACCAATTTTTCTGTTTTTTATAATCATTTGAATTTTTGGACCCCAAACTTTAATGGCGCATATCTCCTTTGGAAGACGTTTGGGACCCTTAGTTTCCTATTTAATATTGTTCATCATGATATGACAGACCAGCATGTTAAGTTTGTAAACGACCTTTTGGGACACCCTGTATAAAGTGTGAGCAGAAATAATGCAACGATCTAATCTGACTTTGTTAATGAAACAAAACCTTATCAACAAAGAAATAACATTGTATTAACCCTAAGTGCTACTGTACGGAGTACGCCAAAAAGATCTTTTTGACTGTAAATTATGTTCTTAGAGAATATTAAAAGTATGTTTCTTCTTCTTTTTCTGTTCTTTATCTAACTTCTTTCCTTAATTTATTTTTAGTATGGTTTCTGATCAGGTTAATGATATAAACTGGGTAATGTATCTGAATCATTCCGCACGAATTCAACCAGTGGGTGTTGCATCATAGTCACAGATTTTTTTTTTTAATTTTTATCATAGACAGACATAGTAGTGAAACCCTCAAATCGGAAATTTAAAAGTAATTTTTGCAATATTAGCTGAGATATAGCCATTTGAAAACTGGCCATTTTTGCTAAATGGCGGCCATCTTGGAATCTTATCATTATCTGAAAGAGGCCATAACTTGACAACTAAGGGCTCCATTTTTATATATCTAGTACCAATTTGAAGCTATTTGTACAAAAAATGCAAATTTTACATCAAAACAGTAATAAATTTTCATTTATTTACTTTTTATTACGGTCAAACTGAAAATATCACCCAAAAAAAGGGCTGACTGTAATGGCCCATAAAAAAAATGAATCATCTTGAATTTTTCTAAAACTTGGTAAAAACATTGCTCCATCTGTGGGCTTTAAATAATAAAAAAATTGGAGAGGTAAAATCTTTTGTTTAAAAATAAATGATTTTTTACACATAAGGTGTCATTAACTAAATAATGATAATTTTAGAATCTGTAACTATTGCTAATTCAAGAAATAATGGTTAAAATAATTTTTTTAACATTTAAATTAGTATATTGTGTGTTTATTATATAATTCAATGAAGAGATATCAATTTGCAGCTATTTATACTAAATATTCATATATTAAAATACAAGTAAATTTTCATTTCTACAATGCTTTTTATTTCATTTAAAATATGAGAATATGATTCTCAAAACATATTTACATAAATATTTTTACCTTACTATAATAAACTACATAAAAAAAGGAACAATATTTTCCCCTGAAATGTTAGAGAAATACTAGCTGTAAATCACAGTTGAATTCATTCAATTGTGTGATTTAAATAAAATAAAAAAATATATAATTATATATATATGAATCTGGCCACATAAATTTCATTTTTTAAGTAAAAAAAAATGTCTTAAATAGGTTCTATACATAGGGGAGAGTGGGGAGGAATAGGATACTTTTTACAAAAATTAGAGAATCGTTTTTATTTTATTTTATTTATTTATTTTTTTTATTGTTACACAAAAACAAAAAAATTTGATTTTTTGAATACAAAATAAAATACTTTATAATGTTCTTGAACAATATAGCTAAACAATTTTATAATTAAAGAAAGTGTAAAATTCAAAATGTGTCCCATACCTCTGCACTAACAAGCAGGAATGAGACAACTATAAAAGAATGTATTAAAGGAAACAAATTATTATAGTGTTGGCTATATTTACTATCTAACAAAGATTATAGGTTGATAATGTTTGTTCTAAAACATCAAATTCCAGTATCTTCATCACTGGAAAGATGATTCAGAATTGTTAGAGATATTGTTCAAGAACATTAGAATATATTTTATTTAGTATTCAAAAAATCAAAATTTTTGTTTTTGTGTAAAAAAAAAAAAAAAAAAAAAAAAAAAAAAAAAAAAAAAAAAATTCTAATTTTTGTAAAAAGTGTCCTATTTTTCCCCACTCTCTCCTATATATAGAACCTATTTAAGACTTTTTTTTTCACTTAAAAAATGAAATTTATGTGGCCAGATTTATATATATATATAATTTATATATTTTTTATTTTATTTAAATCACACAATTGAATGAATTCAACTGTGACTTACAGCTAGTATTTCTCGAATATTTCAGAGGAAAATATTATGTGGTTTTTTTTATGTAGTTTATTATAGTAAGGTATTTGATATTTATGTAAATATGTTTTGAGAATCATATTCTCATATTTTAAATGAAATAAAAAGCATTGTAGAAACGAATATTTACTTGTATTTTAATATATGAATATTTAGAATAAATAGCTGCAAATTAATATCTCTTCATTGAATTATATAATAAACACACAATATATTAATTTAAATGTAAGGAAATTTTATTTTAACCATTATTTCTTAAATTAGCAATAGTTACAGATTCTAAAATGATCATTATTTAGTTAATGACACCTTATGTGTAAAAAATCATTTTTTTTTAAACAAAAGATTTTACCTCTCCAATTTTTCTACTATTTAAAGCCCACAGATGGAACAATGTTTCTACCCAGTTTCAGAAAAATTCATGATGATTCATTTTTTTATGGGCCATTACAATCAGCCCCTTTTTTGGGTGATATTTTTAGTTTGACCATAATAAAAAGTAAATAAATGATAATTTATTATTGTTTTGATGAGAAATTTGCATTATTTGTACAAATAGCTTCAAATTGTTACCAGATATATAAAAATTGAGCCCTTAGTTGTTAAGTTATGCCCTCTTTTAGATAATGATAAGATTCCAAGATGGCCGCCATTTAGCAAAAATGGTCAGTTTTCAAATGGCTATATCTCAGCCAATATTGCGAGAATTTGCGAGTATTTTTTTTGGTCGCCCGAACATTTTTTAAAAATCTGAAATTTTTTGTGCAACAACCCTAACATGATGGAAGTTCAAAATGACTATTATTTTATTTTTATTAATTTTTGCTTGCGCATGGCAGCCATCTTTGTTTCATCGTTTGCAGCGATTTTCTCACATACTAGGGTATACGAAATTGTAAATATATCGTCTTTTATTTTCGCAAATGAAATGGTGTTTGCAACATTTTGTTCAGAATAAAGAGGCTAAAGGTATGGTGGTAGAATAGTTTTTTAAAATAAATCTTTACTGGTAAAATTTTAGCACAAAATGTACGATTTTTTCCAAAATCTGTCCGTTTATAAGAGGAAATTTTTCATGCAAGGAAAACTGTTAATATGACACAATTTTCTTTACAAAGAGGTCAAAGGTATATGTAGCCACACACCGAGTTTAAGATCTGGAAGTTGATTTCTCTTTGCGAAAAAATTCCAAAATTGGTCAAATTTCAAAAATCGCACTTTTTAGGCTTTGATATCTCTGGTGGGGCACGAGATAAAAATCTGAAATTCCAGCCTTTGATAGTATTGTATGAGAGTATTATGTACAAAAAATTTCAAGAAGGATATTTGATTACAAGCTGAGCTATGACATGTGAAATATGTGAAAACAATGCTGCCAAAGTGTTGTATCCTACTATGTGTTTGTTCATACCTCCAAAATTATATTGGTCTAAAGTAAAATGTTAATTAAAAATATCTTCTTCAATTGCGTGTGTGTTATTTAAACAATTCAAAATGAATGCTAAGCCAGTTCACTATTTTTCCAGATGACTAAAAGCTATTAGAAATCATACTGCAACAATTGGACTCAGAAGCATCATAATATCTCTCAGCTCTTTGTTAAGTACATACATCTTATTTAATTAAACATTTTGTTATTAAACTGTTTTCAACAAACAATATTTTCTGTGTAAATATTGTAATTAAAGAGATAAATTTCATTTCTCTTATTGTACTCGCATTTTTTAACATTTTCTGACCCCCGTATCTCAGCTTTTCCTCAAATCTCCTCCTTCAAATTTTTTGCGCATAACACGACCATAAAATACTAACAAAGGCCAGAATTTCAGATTTGTATCTTGTACCCTACCAGAGATATCAAAGTCTTAAAAGTGTGATTTTCGAAATTTTTGACAAATTTTAAATTTTTTTCACAAAGATGAATCTATTTCCACGTCTTGGATTTGGTGTGTCAATACAAGTACTTTTGACCTATTTGTGTAACAAATTGTGTTATGTTGACAGTTTTCCTTGCATAAAAAAATTCCTTTTGTAAATGGACAGATTTTGGAAAAAAAAAATCACAAGATGAAACAAAGATAGTCACCATGCACAAGCAAAAAATATTAAAATCAAAATAATAATAATTTGGGCACGTGGGGCACGAGATAAAAATCTTAAACTCCAGCCTTTGATAGTATTATGAGAGTGTTATGTACCAAAAATTTCAAGAAGGAAATTTGACTACAAGCTGAGATATGACGTGGACAATGTGTGAAAACTCTACTGGCAAAATACTGTAACCTACTATGTGTTTATTCATACTTCCAAAATGTTAAATTATATTTGATTGATGGTGCAATGTTAAATGTTAATTACAAAGATCGTTTTCAAATGCTTTCGTGTGATTTAAACAATCGGGCATGTATGCTAATCCAAATACACTATTTGTCCATATGAATAAAACCTACTAGATGATATTGGGAAATGTCATTTCAAGTGGTGCGGAAAATATTTTTTGATTGCTTGGCCATTTTTAAAAAATCTGATACTTTTTGTACAGCAGTCCTAATATGATGGAAATCCGAAACGATTATTATTTTGATTTGACTATTTTTTGTTTGTGCATGGTGACTATTAATATTTCATCGTGTGATTTTTTAACCAAAATCTGTCCATTTACAAGAGGAAATTTTTTATGCAAGGAAAATTGTCAACATAACATAATTTGTTATACAAAATAGTCAAAAGTACTTGTATTGACACACCAAATCACAGACGTGGAAATTGATTCATCTTTGCGAAAAAATTTTTAAATTTTTCAGAAATTTCGAAAATCACACTTTTTAGACTTTGATATCTCTGGTGTGGTACAAGATACAACGCTGAAATTCTGGTCTTTGTTAGTATTTTATGGTGGTGTTATGCGCAAAAAAATTCAAGAAGGAGATTTGAGGAAAATCTGAGGTACGGAGGTCAGAAAATGTTAAAAAATGCGAGTGCGATAAGAGGAATGAGATTTATCTCTTATTATTATATTTACACAGAAAATATTGTTTGTTGAAAACTGTTTCATAACAAAATGTTTAATTAATTAAGATATTGTATATGCTCAACAAAGAGCTGAGAAATATTTTCACTCTATTTACGAGATATATTATGATGCTTCTGAGTCAAATTGTTGCAGTATGATTTCTAATAGCTTTTAGTCACCTGGAAAAATAGCGAAGTGGCTTAGTATGCATTTTAAATTGTTTAAATAACACACACGCAATTGAAGAAGATATTTTTAATCAACATTTTACTTTGGACCATCAATATAATTTTGCAGGTATGAACAAACACATAGTAGGATATAATAGTTTGGCAGCATTGTTTTCACATATTGCACATGTCACAGTGCAGCTTGTAGTCAAAAATCCTTCTTGAATTTTTTTCTACATAACACTCTCATACAATACTATCAAAGGGTGGCATTTCAGATTTTTATCTCGTGCCCCACCAGATATATCAAAGCCTAAAAAGTGCGATTTTTGGAATTTTTGACAAATTTTGGAAATTTTTTCGCAAAGAGAATTCAATTCCCAGATCTGAACTCGGTGTGTGAGTATATATACCTTTTGACCTCTTTGTAAAACAAATTGTGTCATATTGACAGTTTTCCTTCCATGAAAAATTTCCTCTTGTATACGGACAGATTTTGGAAAAAATCTTACATTTTGTCCTAAAATTTTACCAGTAAAAATTTATTTTAAAAAACTATTCTACCACCATACCTTTAGCGTACTTTATTCTGAATAAAATGTTGCAAACACCATTTCAATTGGAAAAATAAAAGATGAGATATTTACAATTTCGTATACCCTAGTATGTGAGAAAATCGCTGAAAATGATAAAATAAAGATGGCTGCCATACGCAAACAAAAATTAATAAAAATAAAATAGTCATTTTGAACTTTCATCATGTTAGGGTTGTTGCACAAAAAAAATTCAGATTTTTTAAAAATGGTCGAGCGACCAGTGCTGGACCACTTGAAATGGATTGACCCTTCAGCAATCGGCCTCAACTTGGTCTGAAGGATTTGCTTCCAGTCCCGAATCAATGAAACCTGCGGATTTTCGAAATATTTTTATTAAAGCTTTGCTCTAGACCTTGTGTCTAGTTAAAGCTTTGCTCTAGACCTTGTGTCTAGTTAAAGCTTTGCTCTAGACCTTGTATCTAGACTCCACTGCAAACTGTAATCCAATATCTTGATCTCATACGAGTATGAAGTGTGTCGAGATGAAGTCTGAAAAATTGGCCCAACACCAACAGTGTATGGATTTCACTCGATGAAGTATAGAATCTTACTGAAACGTCCAAACTTCGTTTAAAAAGTATGTTTGAGCCCGATGAAATACAACGTCTCCAAGATTTACCTTTCGGTTCATATCTTTATTGATTTTGATTTCTATAACTTTGTAAAAGAGAGCAGTTTCGTCTGTTGCATAAATTCATGTCCACATCATTACACATTTATGGTTTTGTCGATATTGGATCATGGAAAAGTTACCTAAAGACATTTCTACCAAAATCGCATCATTATTATGATTGTAAAATTGTTTTATCGGAAATCTTTCTATCAGAAAACTGGATCCACTCCCTATCCGGAGTTTTAGCTCGCTTCAGAATCTTCCTGTACCTTTCGACCCGTACTTATTTGCTTTCATCGGTGAGGTGTTGTGCTTGTATGAGCTCGTAAGGATGAAGTTTCTTTCTCTTTTTGACCATGAATGAAAATGATTCACAAGCAATCCTTGTCTGCCCTTTTTAATTTACAGTTGACGATTTCGGTTTTTGCGTCTGTTAATTGTCAGATTCTGAAAGTACTCGCAGTCGTTTTTCTGCCTCTTCCTAGTAGTTCTCTCTCATGGACAAGCTCCATAAATCTCTTGTATTGCTTTGGAAATGGTTGTGTAACGTACTTGAAGCAATCGAATAATCTCATACACACATTTTCCTGGATGACGCAGCCCAAAATACCGTTCCATGTGTTTGCCACCCTTTTAAAAATTTGAGAGTTATAGATCAATAAAAGAAAAAAAAACTCTGAGAAAAGAGTGGTAATACAATCATTTACCGTGATGTTACATCTAGTCAGAGTTACCTTATTTCTGCTCACAACGTAATTAACCAATTCTTTATGGCATTTTATAGGTGACTATATATCGCTTTTCTATTTTGCGTAAAATAATATAAAAAGTCACAAAAATGAAACAGCAGCCAAAGTAAAAAGAAAACAAACTGTGAAAACCGATGTATCCATTTTATAAAATTTTTAAAAAGAACACTAGGGGAATTATAATTGAACAGTGCATTTCAGGTGGCATTTGAGGCAAAATATGTATGTGTACGCATTACATATAATAAAACTTTATAAAAAGTCTTTAAATATTTTTAAAAGCTCAACATATTTTCTTAACTAAATGAAATGTGGAATTATAATCCCGTTCCCTAACCTTGATTTAGAAGGGTATCTATTCGATTCTACCAATATACATGGCTGTGAATTTATTTTAATTTCGGTTTTGGACGCATTTACATGTTTTATGGATCAGAGATTCCAAAAAACATGTTTTTACAAATTGTGAGTCTATGATTAACTGTCTGTGTCATAAATTTTGTAGGTGGTGTATCTGAAGAACTAAAGCACGAAATTTATTTAAAAATTATATTCGGGTAGTCTCTGATCTAAATTGATGCTGATTAGTTTTTGGTGTAAATCGCTCATCAGGTGGAGCTGTTGATTTGCATCTTTTTTGATTTACGCATCAGCTTTATCTTAATAACTAATTCACAGATTTCCATCAAACTTCAAATTCAGTTCGTCCATGACATGAGTTGGTGGTGTTTCTATTTTGAAGTAAATCACTCAATTATACTGCATTTTTCACAATTTTCACAAAAGCTGTATCTCAAGAACCAATGAATAAAATTTAATAGAAATTTACATTCAGATAGTCCCTGATACAAATTGATGCTGATTATTTTTCCATGTAAATCGTTCAACAGATAGCGATTCTAAAGTGCCTTTTTACGAATTTGCAACAACACTATTTCAATAACTAATTTACGGATTTTCATCAAACTTCTAGATTCAGTAAATCCGTGATATGAACTAATTATGTTTACTTTTTCATGTTAATTGCCCAATAGGTGGCGCTGTTGTGCTCAATTTTCCTGATTCCTGAAATAGCTCTGTCGCAAGAAATAATGCACGAATCTTCATAAAACTTTAGATTCAGAAATTCCTGATATAAATTAATATTCTGTAGTTTTTAGAGTAAATCTCTCGAAAGGTGGCACTACTACACTGTATTATTCGTGATTTTTGCAATAGCTCTATCTCAGGATCTAATGTATGAATTTTCACCAAACTCCAGATTCTGTTAGTCCTTGATATAAATAAGCACTTTTTAGTTTTTGGAGTAAATCGTGCAACAGGTGGAGCTGCTATGTGGCATTATTCATGATTATCGCAATAGTTCTATCTCAAGAACTAATGCACGGATTTTCATCAAACTTCAAATTCAGTTAGTCTAATATAAATCTTGATATAACTTCCTGATATAAATTAATATTCTTTTGTCTTTAGAGTAAATGGCTCAATAGGTAGCGCTTCTATTCAATTTATTTATGATTTCTGCGATAATTCTATCTCAAATAGAAATAATACATTTGTACTACTAACTTGTACTAATAGTACTAATACTACTCCCCTTCTACTTAACCAATAAACTCCTGGAACTAATCAGGGAATTTCGTTATCAGGATAAATCTATGTCCAAAATTTGAAGCAAACTAGATATTTCGATCAGGAGTTATCGCATTACGTACATACATGGATACATACATACGTACATGCTTGCATACATACACACAGAATCTGCAAGCATATAAGCTCTCCGACTTTGATAGTCTGTGAGCTAAAATCAAGTCAAATTGCATCGGCCTAGGATAAATTAGATCAAAACTAGAAAATTGGCGACGTGGCGGTCTTTAGATTAAAAAAAAATCATTCCAAATTGAATTGGTCTAAGACAATCTAGATAGGCCTAGGCTAAACTAGTTCAAACCAATGAATAGCAGGATAAACTAGTTTATCCGAATGACCGTTCGGCCAAACTAGTTTTGCCTAGGAAAATCTAGTTTATCCGATGGGCGTTCGGATAGACTATTTTGGCCTAGGAAAAACTAATTTATCCGATGGACATTAGGATAGACTGGTTTGGCCTAGGAAAAACTAGTTTATCCGATGGGCGTTAGGATGCACTAGTTTGGCCTAAAATTGCTTTTGGCCTGTAACACATATATAAATGGCATCGCACTCTTACTTCATTTATTTGACCGATAAAGTCTTCACGGTCGGACGTTAAGTTTGTGCCCGCTATAATCGATTTTTTAACATATTTTTACTTTTACAGGTAGTCTTGTTGTAAATATAGTAAAAGTTCCTTATAATGCAGTTTTATATGATGCAATTTTCTATCTAACGCACAACTTCTCAGATGTAAACAATGACTTTTGTTTGTATAAGATGTGCCTGAAATGTGCATTGTATAAACTCTGATACCGTCAAGGGCTGTAGGGCTATATTTCATACATACATTATTTCATCTTTATCTCTTTAATTGAGCGTTTTTTAATGAAAATATTGCTGTTTATTGAATTAAAATAATTGAAAATAAGAAACATACTGAATTTGTTCAGAGGCAAATTTTGACTTGTTTATAAGACAATTTAACAATTCGTGAAATAATCTATATTATGCAAAAATGTATAACATGCACAATTTCTGGCGCTGAAAATATGCAATAATAGGATATTCTACGGTATGTTGATATCTTCCAGACAAATTTTGCAATGCGTTTACATTGTATTATAAAGATAATTTTGCAATGCGTGTAATGCGTGAAGTTATCTCTATAGCACAAAATATCATCCATATAAAAACCTTGTATTTTTAGGTTTCTTTTATAAAGATCTTATAATGTGCAGCATTCATAATCTACTGACGTCATTTCAAAGAGATTTTTCAAAACTTGCATTATCCTTTTTTTTCTTCTCAAATTTTTTATAGACTAAAGATTTAAGTTAGTTTGCAATCCTCCCATTTTACGTTGCTGCAAATTTTGTATTTAAGCAAAAAAAATCTTATCTTTAAGAAATGAATATATCACAGATAAATTCATTTTTCTGATTCAAAAAATACTATTAATTTTAAAAATTACTAATATTCTCTCATGTCACCTATCGTTAATTCTTTCATCTGACCAAATTAATTATTTCTTGCAATGTTCATGTAGTTTCAGCTCTCATAAGATTTGGAATAAGTATTATGGCATCGAACTCAAAAATACAATTCCACATTTACGAAAAATGTTTGCCACAGCTAACAAGTTGAAGATCTTGTATTAGCAAGTCACTGGAATCTTCTTTATATTGAGCAGAATTTTTGTGACATCACAAATGAACCATGCACCTTAAGTTTGGAGTATATGTTCAGCTATATAAATACGGCAACGTGAATGGTAGAAGTTACAGTTAACAAAAGTGGCATTTACAGATAAAGGAGAAATGTATCTTTCTACCAGTAATTCCCACTTATGAGGACCAGTAACATAATGGAAAAATAAAATTCGGGAGCTGTTTCAGAGACATAAACAAGATTTACGCAGCAAAGAACACACGCGATCTTTTTTTAAATAAAGATCGAGTAGATTACTAAAATATGTTAAGTCAATCGCATTTTTGATATTTAATTAAAGAGCAATTCTAAAAATATATAACGATATTTTAAATACTTAAATTAGTGCTTATTCAACATCTATACCTTGCTTTGAATTCTTTTAATAAAGGCGAAAATTGTCAACTACACATAGTAGTGTCAACACAGGATGCTTTTATCAAACAAAACAATAATTGTATAAATCAATAAGAATTGTTTTGATTCGTTTTCTTGGTACATAAAAGTATAAAATAATATTCTTATCATAATTTATTTATTGATATTTTAGACTTAATAACATTTATAATATATTTTAAAACTTCATATTTATGATACATTACATAATTTAGATAAACTAAAAAACTTCAATTTTGCGTATGTCATTTATAAATTTATTACAGGAAAAACATAAAAATATAAGATTTAAATGAGACAGATTAATTTTTATGTTATACCAAAAAATACAGTTTATCTTTTATTATGAGTTTATTTTACAAAAGTTTCTATTTGAGTCTACAAAAGTCTATTTAAAACAAAGCATAGGCTAATGAACACTTTGATAAATTGTATTTTTATATATGATATGTGAACCATCTAAATATGATAACTAATTACAAATATGTTTGATAATATTCAATACCAATTCTTCATGATTCTAATTCATCATTATTACAGTAAAAAAATCTAAAATGATACAGAAAGCCTTTCTCTATTCACTATAGCTACTGCGTAATAACGGCTTTAGTAATTCTGACTTCGTCATTTATTTGAAACCTTTCACAACGAGACTTTGAGTTATGATAATTATTAATTTAATCAATTATTTTAATGTCTGTCTACGATCATTTACAAAAATAATTATTTTAATACGACGCGCTTTTCTAAGGGAAATTTGACAAGTCGTTTAAACCTGAATGCCTCACAAATATAATCCATTTGCATTCATAATTCACATCATATTAATGGTTTCTGAAGATAAATTTCAAAGTGGCTTTAACCTTTCATTTCTAGTATATAAATAAGTGAAAAGATAATAATTAATGATCGACATGCTATTTTTAGGAATGTGATTTTTAAAATTACAGATAATTTTACTGTAAGCGATTGCTGTTTCACAGCAATTAAAACGGCTAATATAAAACTTCAAAGTAAAAATAATTAATTATGTATGGGTATTTCCATGGGCATTTGTCGTGTAAGTCCCATTTCTAGTAACTGCTAAATTGTTGGCCACCGTTATTTTTTAAATGTTTGCATGGCCATATTCAATTAGTGAAATATATGTGATAAAATAAGTAACATTTTTCCGTTCTAAAATACTGGTATCCAAAATCGTAGTATGTGACTTACATGACATGTGCTCATGGAATTGTACGTACACAAATATTTATATTTGTCTGTTGCTACTTTTCTTGGTTTAATTATGTATATGAGATAATTTTTACATCATTACAGTGTTTCCCCCAGGAGAAGGGCGCACAGGCCTTCGGGGAAGCGTCCACCGGTAAATGTTAGCAGAAGGTTTTTTCTTATTTAAATTCTTAAAGATACAGAATTAATGCCAAAAATAAGGGGAACATTTCTTTTCAAAAATTTACTGGTGGAAGATCAAAAATTTACTGGTCGAAGGCCTGTGCGCCCTTGTCCTGGGGGAAACACTGTCATTACATCCTGAAGATAAAAAGTATTATAACCATCCCTTCACCGTAAGAGCTTTTTCACTAGGATAATTTATATCTTATGAAAGGTGATGATAGTGTTTATTGAATGGCGGAAATAGTGATTTACATATCATATAACATTTGTGTAATGCGAAAATTTCTGAATAAGTAGGTTTTATTAAATAACAGATTGTGAGAGTCTGAATACTAAAGAACAGAATCTCTAAAATGATATAGCTAGTCGAACGACTTTTAGGGGACTTATCTGCTGAAGAAGAAAAAAGCGAAATCTCATGTTAACCTATGAGAACATTACGTATCCTTCTTGTTCATTCAAATTTGAAAATTTCAAAACTATTTTTTCAGCACGTAGATAGAAAAATTCTTTATTGCTCTGAGGCCTCATTTTTTATATCTTTTTCCAGTCATAAGTTAGAAACGAGTAAAAATACCGTTTTTTTAATTTTCGGAACTTTTGAAATTTCAACACAAACATTAAAATTCTCATAATTGTCTTCAGACTATTTTAAGCTTACAGTGGGATAAAGAACCTTTTTATCTAAGTGGTTAAAAAATTAAACACCAAAACTGCAATTATACTTTAAAATAAATAAAAGGTAGAGGAGGTTAATAATAAGTTCAGATTATCCATAAAATATTTTAATACAAAACTGAAATCTGTCAAAATAAAGACAGATTTTTAGTATGTGTTGAAAACAAAAGTTATGTTAAGCTCAGTTAATTACAATATATATGGTCCACCAGCATACGCTGGGAATTGTATTTTAATTTAACAATATATATTGGTATATCACTTAATATAAAAGAAAGAATGATCGACTGAAGAAAAGCGCAATCACAATTATTGCATGAGTATAAAGACACCGTACAAAGAAAATATCATTTGTAAACATTTAAAATCTACAGTATCTGCAGAATATAAATTGTTATTGTAAAACAATTCCTCTATTTTTACATACAAACTGTTTAGAATAAAACCAAGATGCGTTTAAAATATGAATTTGCAACGAATAATGATAGTGGACGAAACTTTTAAACTCTTTAATTAAAAAAATTTAAAACATAGGGCAAATTTCGTCGGGTTTCAACTTGTTTTCAATTATGAATAAGTAATAATAATTAGTTGTAGCAGTAATATTATTTTACAATGTCTCTTAGCGTTGACTCAGGTATATTTTATTTTAATGCTGCAGCATGCCGAAAGGAGACCTCACTGGCAACATGTACTGAAAATCCTTTATATGTTTTTGTGGACGAAATTTAAAAACTTTTTTAATTAAAAATTGCAAAACTTCTTTTAAGGGCAAATATCGACGGGTTTCAACGCGTTTTCAATTATAATAAATAATAATAATAATTAGTTGTAGTAACATTTTTGTTTTACAATGTCTTCACAGTATTCACTCAGGTATATTGTATTTTAATGCTGCAGCATGCTGAAACGAGATCTCACCGGCAACATGTACTGAAGATCCCTTATGTCTTTATTTTCCCACCATTTCCTGTCTTTTATATTAATTGGTATTTTCGAAGCACGTAGTGCCTGACGTACCTTCTCACGCCTGGAATAGAAAAAAATATGCAATATGTATGGAGAACAATTTAAAAAGACACGTGAATTATTTTTAAAAAAAGCATGTGGGGTTAGATGATGAACAGAGAATTTTCTATCATCTTCACGGCACGTCATTTTTATCAAGACAACATTTATCAGCAACCAAAAATATTTCAAAAGAAATGACTCTACTGCGAATTTGTAGGTTTTGAGTTCTACTTTCAAAATAATTTAATGAAGAGGTTGGAAAAACTTACCACAGAATAGTAATCACTTGCATTGCAATAATCAAATATTTTAGGGAAAACTCATAATAAGCTAATGCTCATAACAACCCTCAATGTGGCAACAAGCGTATTTAACTAGTGATGGTGGATCGATTGTCTATGGCGAAAAAAAAATTACCATTCATCAAAATCTACCTATGCGGAAAAGATGTTCTATTGTACAGAGATTAAGGGAAAAATAATAAAAAAAAATTAATTTTAAAATTTAATAATGCCACAAAAGGGTTGAATTTTCGAAAAAATTTGAAAAAAGACCGAATTTTGGTTAGGTTATTTTTGTCAAAAACTAATTATTTTAATAATTTTTAAAAGCCCACAATGCGAAAAAGATGTTATATCATATTAAGCTTAAGTAAAAAACAATAATAAGTAATAAATTCGAAATTTAATACTGCCACAAAAAAGTTGAAAATTCGATAAAATATTGAAAAAATGGACAATAATGGATATTTAAAAAATAACCGAAGAAAGGAATCGGTTAACATCTATTTATTTCCTGCCAGTGAGAAAGAGTTGCTAATAAGTTACAAGTAACCTGTAAATGAGATTCAATCTCAATAATTTGCCACAGCAGCATTTTAAGAAAAATTAAACTGTTTAACGACAAATATTACGCTGTTCTTAATTCTTGTAAAACAAAATAAGATATTGAAAACTACTACAGTCTTTTGGACCATTTCCGAAAACACTGCCTATTTTTCCAGTTCAATAGATTTGAATAACAATATGAATAATGAGTGTAAACGAAACCGAGATGAATAGAATGCTATTGACAGAAAAAAAAATCGGCATGACAAAACAAACCAAAGACCACTCCATCGTTTTAGCCATTCTCTTTAGTCTTTTGTAAAAGATTATGATCATGGCCATTTTCTTTAAATTTGATGAGTGTAAAGACAGACTAGATCACTAGAAAACAACAGAAGAAAAATCATAATAGAGCAGACTTGAGCTTGAAAAAAGAACTTGGTTTCGAATACATCGGCCACATATATGTAAATTCTGGGAGAGTACCAAACAATTTGAAAACACGACGTACATATTTTGTCATGTGTTAACAAATATATACATGTAACAAAGTTGGTTGCGATCGGTTGGGACGGAATATCTGTTAACATAGGTGTTAAAGGATGTGTTATTCGAAATATGGAACTGATCTTAAAGCGTCCACTACAATGGTTTTTGTGTTAGCTACACACCAATGAGGTTCCACTATCTCATCTTTTTCCAGCATGGATGTAACCGCGGCTGCTAAGAAATGTTTCACTGGTGAAATTGAAAGATTTTTCGCAGCATGTTAGAAGCTTTTTGTATTTCCATTTATGTCAGTATATGAATTCTAAAAGCGCACGAGTAAAATCAAACGGTCTGCTGTAATCCTAATCATTAGATTAAAAAAATATCTATATTTTCCATTTACCAGCTTTTTGACCTTTTGCGACGGATTACATAGATTTAATTAAATAGGAAAATGTGTCGAACCTCCACTAACTGACGGATTTAGTAAAGACATGAATTCAGAAGCAATAGGTAAATCCAGCAATCACTCCAGTGGCAATAATATCTACTATCAATAATATCTATTCACGCAACACTCATTCTACAAAACTAATAATCAAAAGAGTCACGCAAGTATTTCTGCTGTGTATGGACCTTACATAAGAGACGGTTTTATAAAAACCAAATTGAATTAAAAAATCTCATGTCGATTTTCAATACCGAACGTCATTATCGCCAATTGCAATGTTGACGATTTTCTTGATTTAATACTAATGAAGCTGTTAAATAAGAAACTAAAGTTTTATCTTGTAAAGAAATTAAGTATCCCCTCATTGCAATAAATGCTAAAAATTCTAAAATTCATATTTTATTTTACAAAAAAAAAAAAAAAAAAAAAAAAAAATATTTTTTACCGTAAAAACGTTCAAATACATAAATTTGAGCCACATTGCAGCAGCTTTAAATTTTAAAATTAATTTTTTTAATTATTTTTCTCATACTGAGCATATAATATAACATCTTTTACGCATAGGTAGGTTTTGGATAATTTTTTAAACTATTATTTTGAATCAAAAATCATCTAGCCAAAATTAGGTCTTTTTTCATTTTTTTCGAAATTCAACCTTATTGCGGCAGTAGTAAAATTTAAAATTAATTTTTTTTATTATTTTTCCCTTAATCTCTATCCAAGAGAACATCTTTTCCGCATAAATAGGTTTTGACCCTGTGAAAAAAAAAATTTCGATCCACCCTAATGAACATGTCCAACTTTCAGGAGACTTTTTTGGTAGCTCCGACGACATGCTACCATCCATGATTCATTATGAAGAAAACTGAATTCGTCGTCTTACCACATATTGCCCTTCACTTTTTCTTTTGCGATTTCGAATGTGATTTTTAGCATTTCTGATCGGTTTTTGCGTTCGTGACCTAATTCCGATTACGCCCGGTCCACTTGACTGAATTTTTCTAATACCTTTTTTAATATTTGAATATATTTATGCGAGTTTCAACAAGTTGTTTTTATTTATTAATGTATTTCAGGGTTTTCCTTATTAGTAAAAGGAATCGAGTATTAATCTTCAAGTACAATCTATTAAATTTTGTTCTTTTTTAGATAAAGCTGATTTATTATAAAGTTTATTTGGCCAAATAAAGTTTATTTGGAATTCTTGCAGCGATTTCTGATTTTTTTTGCTAATAATTTCTCGTTTTACGACGACTTCTCCCTTTAGTAAAAGAAATTCGGTTTCAAACCTTTAACCTAATATAGTAAATTTTATCTTTCGTGAAATCCGATGCGAGATTTAGAATTCTTTCGCGCTTTTCTATGGTTTTTGCGTTTATGCAATAATTCCAATTCTGAAGTTTTTGTCCACTTTAGTGAAATTTAAAGCTTGATTTTTTAAATTATATTTTATGCAATTTTTAGGGAGTTTCTCTGTTTGTTTCTTGTTATTATAATACATTCAGTTTTCTATATTAGTAAAAATATCCATGTTTAATTTTTAGTACAATGTTGTAAATGTTGTTCTCTTTTCAATAAATGCTTATTAGGAATTCGTATAGCATTTTTTGCGATTTTTTATACGGTTTTTTTTCAGTTTTTTCGTGTATTGCAGATTGTTTTTTCATTACTAAATGGAATTCTGATTCAAAATTTCAGCTTAAGCTACAGTGGGTTGCCAAATTATTAGGGACAGTCATGGAATATAGGTTTTTTGTACAATATTAGGATATAATTTGAAAATAAACACTGTTTTTAAGTTAAAAAAGCTTCATTATTATAGTTTGAGTATTCACGTATTATGATATGAAAGAAAAAACCCAGCAAAAATATAATATAGCCAATTTACCAATGTTAAGTAAAGAATATTAATATTTGGTGACATTTCCTTTAGCTTCAAGGAGTGCTTCGATGCGTCTAGGCATGCTCTCTTCGCAATTTCTGGCGCTTTCTTTTATTTTAGGGTTATCATGCCATACATGTATTAGTTTTTGGATGAGTAGTACCTTGGTTGTAATCATATTTTTGGCGATTTCGCCTTGGTGATCTTCTATAAGATTTCTGTAGGGTTCATATCAGGGGAATTTCCAGGCCAACGTAAAACTGCGATATTGTGGTCTTCCCAAAACTTTGAAATGCTTCTAGCTTTATAACAAAGCACTGAATCATGCATAAACATAAACTCTTCACCACTTGGGAACCATTCTTCAATTTGTGGAAGCAGCTGAGTTTCAAGAACATGCCTGTACTGGTCTTGTCTCATGATTCCCTTACATTGTAGAGGCGTCCAACTCTTTTAGCGCTTATGACAGACCACACCATTACTTTATCAGGGTGTTTAACACTATCCACGATGCAGTCATGGCGGTATTTTGCGCCTGGGCGTCGCCTGACAAAGCTGCTTTTATCGGCTAAAATCTCAAAAATTGATTCATCTGAGAAAAGACCTGAAAAAATTAAATATGTTAATAATTTAGAAATAAATGACTTTAAATGACATAAATAATAATTATCTTAACAACTCACCTTACTCCCGTCATCAAATGTGTTCTGGCGGTGTTCACGAGCCTAGGCAAAGTGCTTCTGTCAACTAGGGTTTCTTGTCTGGCCAATGCAAATCCTGTCAGCCCTTCCTCCGCTAATGTCCGCAGTACAGTTTTCTCAAAGCTGGCATTCCAGATTATTGAATAATGTAAATAAGGAGTCCCATCTTTTTCTTTCTGTTTCCTGAACAGATATCCCTGATTTTTCTATCGGTATGTGGAGTTCTTATGCATTTTCTTTCGCTTTTACCTCTTCATTTGGGTGGAAGTGGCTGGCTTTTGTCCAGATTTATTTTTATCCTGTTGACTACTGACTTGGAAACTGAATCAAGTTCTGCTATCTTCCCTTTTAGAATGTCTCGTATGCAGAAGAAGAGGTTTTACCTCAGATTTTTTTTCCTAAGGGACAAATCAATCCCTCAACCCATACTGAAATCATAAAAAATTAAAAATAAATTAAATCGTAAATAATTTTCCAAAAAAACAAATATCTAATCAATAAAGAAAGATAATACTCACATATTATTCTTAAGTTTTCCAAAAAAAACCAAAAGAATTTTGTTTAAGTTAAAGGAAAGCATGTTCCACTATTGCGTGTAAAAAGACTTAGCGTCTTTCCCGCAATTAAAATATTTATAGAAAGCAAAAAAACTTTGTAACATACTAAAAGTACTTAAAAGTTGAGTTGTAGAGATATTGACAATGGTAAAATACATTCCTGCAACACTTAAACCATATACAGCCGCAGCCAAGGGCACCCAAAGTGTATGACTAGCAATAAATGTGACTGTCCCTAATAATTTAGCAACCCACTGTAGTACATTTCATTTTCTGCAATTTTAAATGCCAAATTATTAGAGTTTTATTGCGTTTCAAGTGTATTTTTACGTTCGGGAAGTAATCCCGGTTGCAATGTTTTATCACTCAAAAATGAATTTTGTCGTTTGCAAGGGTAGTAATTTAGTATTTTTTGAGATTTTTAATAGATTTTTCTTTAATAGTTTCGAGGTAATTCTTCAGCATTAGTAAAAAAATCCGATTTTTATTTTTGAACACGTTAGATTTTTTTCTTCGTTTCAGTAAAGTTTTTATTCGTATTCATTCAGCAATTTTGAAGTTTTCCAGTAAGTTTTTTATTTTTTCATGCTTCGGGCCGATTTTTGGGCATTCCTTAAAGATGCTTCTTCAATCTTTAATCTTTTAGACCAGTATAGTTAACTTTTTCCTCCGCGACTTCTGAAAAATCCTTTTATGGCTTTCATCGTTTTCTTCTATTCACTACGATTTTTCACCGTTATTAAAAAAGAATCCGTTTTCAATCTTCAAAGGGAAAATAGTAAATTTTGCTCTATTTTTAGTAAAATTTATTAAAATTTGTGGTAATATTTTTTGTTTTTTCGCCTCTCCTGCTATTTTTGCGGTACCTGCCAACGCCGAGCGGTTCCACTAATAACCCATAAATCAAATTACATATCAGTAATTGTATTATAATTCAAGAGAAATAAATAATATAATATAATTATATATAATTAATTACAACAGTACTTTGGCAAAATTAACTGACGTTAGCATATGAAATTACGCATAATACGCTTAGTAAATTATAAACCTCATTAAAGGAAAATTTTCGCTTGAAAAATCTTATTTAAAATGATTGCTGCCTTATTAAAACTAATTGAATGATATTTTGCGGAATATATATTTCAGTGCTTTTAATAAAGTTTAAAATAAGACATGGCATCTTACTTTCAATCTAGTTCTACAAATTAATAATATTGTTGATGCAAAATTCTTGCGAATTTGTTTTTGGTGTTTACACTCAGGAAATTATTAGTTTATTTTCTGCTACGGTTTATTAATTTCTTTTTTAGATATAAACCTACAAAATAGCCTTCAAAATTATAACTTGATAATGTAACAGTTAATATTTATATATATCGTCGTGGAAATTAAAGTAAACACTCCCTATTACCTCTGCAAAAATATATTGTAGAAGAAAATTATTAGTATAATATATATGTAGGTTGCAATTCATAATTTTTTAATGTTAAATTCATAATTCACAATTCATATAATGAAAATTATAAAAATTTCAAAATTAATGCATTCTTGTTTGGATTTTTTAGCATTATAAATCCTTATTATTGCTTGTACTGGTTTGAAATTTTGTTTTTAGACATGGTTTGAACCAAAGATTTAAAATAAATTATTAATTTGGAACTGCCATTTAAAAAAAAACAAAAAAAAAACAAAGGTTGGTCGGGTTTTGATTTGTAGATGCCTTTTTTCTCCTCCCCATAATCAAAGTTTATGTAATCATTTAACAGTAGACATCATTTCTAATCATTTGTTACTAATAACGCTCTTATATTCCACGTATCATAAGCTGCAGAGTTAGAAAGGGGGCTTTTTCATAACAGTATTGGTAAAACGTCACAAGTAAATTTCTTTAATCAGAAGCTAATGCATCAATTGATTCGTAAAGTTTTTTTTACGGTAAGAATTTATATTGCATCCGCCAGTTTTGGAGATATTGCTATCAAAAGAGAAGTTTCGGAAAAAATGTTTAAATGTAAAATGTCCATAATTTTTCTTTTCAAAATTGTTTAAAAAATACAGCTTTTTGCATTGTTTGAAAAGTACGCTAAATGGTCAATGCTCACAGAACACTTGCGATTTTAGACGTTTTCTTAAATATTTTTTAAAAATACATGAAGAAATATCCTGAAACTCTAGGTGAAGAAACAGAATAGTGCAAGTCATATTTTTTCGTGAAGTGTTAAACTCCACAGGGGGTCGTCAATAATTTCAAACGGAATAAAATTAAAATGTTCAAACATTAGAAAAGATTAAGAGGCTTATTAAAATAAACTGTGTTCATTTTTATAACGGTAAAATGTATAGTCGCAGAAAAATTAAATATTTTATAAAAACAGTACCAAATTTCGCCAAGTTTTTGCTTATAATTTCCAGAATTTTTAATATTAAAAATGTTCTTTTTGGAGACTATGATAAACAGCATTGTACACAATTCTCTGTTTTCATAATTAAAAAAATTAAAAAATTTTAATGAAAAATAAGCAAGTTTTCTAAGTAATGTTTCACTGCGCATGCGCGAACGCATTCAAAATATAATGTGAATAATGGATTAGCTAAATGTATATATAGCAACTTTTCTGAAAGTCGCAAAAATAGAATACGAAAATGCTGAAAACTACCGTCGATAGAATAAGCTCAAAATCCGTTGCTCTCAAAACGAAGTATAAAGATGAGGGGCTATATCCAAATATAGTATATCTTATACACTATTTTCAGTAAACAATATTGCATGCTCTACCACATTTAGATACATCCCCTCAATTTTTTGCTTCGTTTAGGGAACAACGGATTTCGAGCTTATTCTGTTGATGATAATTTTCAGAAATTTTAAGCTACATTTTTGAGACTTTCACAAAAGTTGTTCAATACATTTAGCTGATACACAATATATTTTTATTGCAGTCGCGCATGCGTAGTAAAACATTATTTAGTATAGTTGTTCATTTTCATCTAGTTTTTGTCTTATTTTAATTCTTTTTGCAGAGTATTTTGGGAAATGCTGTTCGTCACAGTTTTTGAACATTTATTTAAATTAAAATCATCGCAAGTAATAAGCAAATAACTACAACACGATTTTAGACTGTTTTTATATATATATAAAAATACTTAATTTCCCTGCAAGTATACAAGCTATCCTCATACAAAATTAACATAGTTTATTAAAATAAACCTCTTAATCATATTCTACTATTTGAACGCTTTTGCTACGTTAGTTTTTACAGGATTATCCAAAAGCTATTCCTTCTTTTTAAATTAGTTGATGGTCCTCTATGGGGTTTTGGGAGAAAATCTTTACGGAAATATATGACCTACTGACGTTTTTAAACAGCTGGAGTCTTAGGACAATTCTTCTTGTGTATACATTTTTTAATATTTAACAAAACGTCTAAAATTATGTTGAAAAAAAGGATTTCAGGTAGAAAAGATTTGTATTAAATCAGATGAGTTTTCTCATACACATCTCAAATCAAAATTAAACATAACATGGCTCCATCTAATTGGAGACTGTTAAGATTGATGGGTTTGTCCCGAATCTATTAGACTGTGTTTTATTACATAGAGATAAGTGAGTCTGATTTAAATTAAATACGTTATGGTTCGATTGGAATCTTGTCTATGTTATATTTATCTTTAGAAATAATGTCCAATACTAATAAAGTTTAATTACAATTCTGAATTAAACTAACTTTTCCACTTATTTTTGGATTTTATCCATAAAAGATGTATCGAGAGAGCTCTAAGTTGTCGTAGAAGATTCATGATCGTAATTATTTACATTTTTACAATATTTTTTTTTCTTAGTATCATATTGAAAATAAAGAGATAATTCATTGAGTGTAACTTTAAATTTTAACACAAGGTTTTTTTTAATTTTGAGATACATCATATATTTACAATTTATGTTAAATTGAAACACTTCAATTTTTTGAAAAAAAGCATAGTCAAGATGAGTATCAAATATATGAATTTTTTTGTTTTTTTATATGCTTTTTTTTACAAAAGAATTACATACTTTGTTTACTTTCAGGTTACCTTTTGCTTTACCAATAATAATAGGTTTAATGCAAATAACTTATATTATACACATTACTATCGACGTTAAATGGAATAAAGAAATAGTAATACATGCACGACTGCCACAAACGCTTACTTTTATACTCTGCACGCACCACTATTTAGAAAAATATATTTTGTAATATAATTTTCTTGCAAATGTTTCAAAGAGTTTGTAAAAGATTCTTGCTTAAAAAGGGGGGGGGGGGGTTCGAAGTAGAATTATAAAAATAGTCGCCTGTGATATCCTGCACATGGATTTTTTTATGCTAGCATAAGATTTTAGGGTTATTCATAAAAATAGAAGCCAGTAACTTATTTGCTTAACATTTGTTCCTAGAAACATACTTCAAATTGAAAATTTTCATAAAAAGGTAGAAAATTTGATGTACTAAATTTTAATCTCCTGGAGAGTCTTTATTTAAAAAAATAAAGATTTAAAGAAATTAAAAGAAATAAAGAACTAAACATTTATATGGCTCCTGAACGTAAAATTTTCAATCAGGAAAATTTCCCTTGTTCATTCCGGAATGAAACATAGAAAAATTCACCTTTATATCTGCAAAACTAACGGAAGCATTCAAATCCAATATTCCTGACTTACATTACTTAAACATACGTCTGAGCGAAATAACATTGAAGATTAAAAAAAGCATTTTGCGTTCGACATAAATACAATAAAGTAGAAAATCTGTAGAAAAAAAATATATATGAGGATTTGAGTTACAAAACTCGCCGTATTCTAAATTGAAAAATCGAGTATTTTCTATCCATCTATTCTACTACTATATCTACAATGAAACAACACTACAATCTAAAAAACAAAAGACTTAACGTGTATTTCTAACTTTTTAAAATCTTACTTTACGATTAAAACTAATGACACTGTCAGAGGTTTTTTGCAATTTCCAAAAATTGGAATTTTTTATAAGAGGGGACTGTGAAACTCACTATCTCATACGCGCATTTGTGTGGGAGAAATAGATAGACAGAGAGGGGGGAGGGAAGTAATGGTAGTACTATTCCGTTTCTCAAAGGTAATATTGAAATATTTAACCTTTCAAATGAATATTTATTTGTACTTTTAACCCTAGAATTCAAGTTTTTAGAAGCATCCCATTTTCTCAGAAGAACAGATGGAAGGTGTTTTAATCGTTTATAACGATACCAATACATAAATATCTAGTAAGTATATTCTCAAGTCGTTCGAATGAATTCCCGAAATCCTGAACGAAAACAATGCATGCATCACTTGTCTGTAAATGAAAACAATTAAATCTGATCAATTATAACTTTTACAAGTTAATAATTACTGATAGAAACACGTAGATTTTATTCTCTAAATAACGTTTCTATTCCAGATTAAATAACAATTTAATTATAGTCGAGAATATATGTTCTGAATTAAACTGCATGTGTATCATTTCATTTGAATAAATGCATAATACCGTGTAAATTTTCATTTTAAATGGTATTTAAAGAAGAAATATCGGTCGATTACCATCTTTTAAATTTCAAACTGTTCAAACTTGATAAAAATGTAATGAAACGAATACATTTAGATAAAATATTTCTGAGCTTTAACGCATACTAAGCGTGTTTTAAAAATTTATCATTTGATGAGTATTGCATTGCCTGCAAAAAAAAAGAGATCACACCATACATTTTAATATTAAAATAGTAGGGGAATATTGTAGAGGATTAATGGGACATTCAAAATTTCAGGAAGGAAATAAAAAGTAGTAAATATATCAATATTAATTCAATGGAGGTTGATATTTGTTTTATCTTAATTAACTTTATAATTAACATCAGCCATTAAAGCACTGGAGATAAGGAAAACAAAGCTAACTTTTAATATAAGGTGTTCTGAGTAATAACGACAAGTGGGGTAATAACGCCAAGTTACGCATAATTATAAAATAATCCGGAAAATGGCACCTGTGGACTCTGCGTCATATAAAACACAAACAACAGCTTAATTTTAATTTGTTCCATTTGTAGGTCTTATCGCTTTTAGAAGCAACTAAAATTAACGTTTGATCTAAAATTTGCGCGGTAAACTCTGTGATGTGAAGACTATATATTTACCAGGAAATAATTTGTTTACTATTTAAATTTGTAGTCATTTCATGTACTTTCAAAATGTTGTAGAAGATTTTGGATATGTTCGCGAGATAATTTGTAGTTTAATATGAACTGCGCAATAAGTATATCGGGGTAATAACGCCAAAAAAAAAAAAAAAATACTAGAACAAAGTAAAAACCAACATGCAAATTGTACTGTAACGCTGTTAAATTTTCAAAGTTATTCTCGCACGTGTCAAGCTCATGTCAAGGATACTTACTTCATTTGCTGACAATCAATTCAAAATAATTAACCTGCATGTTTTTCGTCATGGCACCCAAAACAAAAGAGATTCCACTTGCAAAAAGAGACCAAATTGTTTATCTGCATAATAGTGGAAAAACGTTCCGGGAAATTTCAAGTATATTAAATGTGTCATTGTGTGCAATTCATAATATTATTAAAAAGAAAAGAGGCTGGTGTTGTGGATAACGGAGAAAGATCAGAGAGACCAAGCCAGTTGACTGCGAGAGAAAGTCGACAAGTGATTAAAGATGCTCTAAAAAATCCAATTGGAAGTGCAAGGATGTTGCCCGCAAACATTGAATCAATATCAGGAATGATTGTATCACCACAGACTGTAAGAAATATTTTGCATAGTGCTGATATAAAAGGTAGAAGGCCAATAAAGAAACCGTTTATTTCAGAAATCAACAGAAAAAAAGTCTAGAATCTGCCAAAAAATATAAAAATAAAACAGGAGATTTCTGGAAAAGTGAAATTTTCTCTGACGAAAGCAAGTTCGAAATTTTTAAACCAAAACACGTACTCCCTGTTTGGAGAAAAAAAAGGCACTGCTTTAGGTTCTCAAAATTTACTGAAGACGGTAAAGATGGAGAGGGGAATGTCATGGTCTGGGGGTGCATGGTTTACAATGGAGTTTTAAATATCCAGTTTATTGATCGGAAAATGACAGCTTTGTCATACATTAATGTGTTACGGCATAATTTGAAGGACAATGCAAGAAAATTGGGGTTGGAGAAGACATTTTTCTTTCAACAAGATCAAGATTCCAAACATACTGCCAATAAAACCAAAAAGTTGCTTTTTTATATAATGTTTCCCGATGGTTAGAAACTCCATCACAATCACCAGACTTGAATCCTATTGAGCACCTATGGCATCTACTTCATTTGGAAATTAAAAAAAGCTAAATAAGAAGCAAATAAAGTTTGAAGCAAGTATTGCAAAATGCATGGAATACCATGTCCTCAAAAATCACCAATGATTCAGTAGAATCTATGCCGAGACGATTAGAAACAGTAATTGCAGCAAAAGGACTGCATACCAAGTACTAACTTCATATTTCAGTCTTCTATTATCTTATTTTTTATATGATTCAGTATTCAAATCTGATGTTCCAATACTTATTTTGCAATGCAAATTTTATTTTTTATTTTTTTTTAAAGTTCTGTTAATTTTTAATATGTATTTGTTACAAAAATAAAATATTTTTGTAAAAACTTTGTTTAATATATATCTTTTAAACCAATTAAATCGTTTTATTACTTAAACTACAAATTTTACACTGCTCTAATACTTTTTTTGTCAACTGTATTTTATACTAAACGTTTTGTACAAGACTATTATAATTAAAATGCATCCATTTAAAAGTGTCTGGTAATAGTACTAAAGTTCCAAATGAAACAAAATTTTGATAGTGTTTGTAGTTAAATTGAAAATTACAAGTTAAACTATAAAAAATGCAAAAAGAAATGGTCTGTGAGACCGGTAACATTAGTTAAAGGTTAAAAGGTGATCAATGATTAAAACTCACAGAGTACTATTTATGCACTAAACTTTTTGTACAGGATTAAGTTTAATTAAGTTTAATCTATTTAAATATTTCTAACAATTGTACAAGGACTTCAAACGGAAGAGAATTTCAGTTGTACCTATAGCTAATTGGAGACTACAAGTTAAAATCTGAAATTTGACCCCCCCCCCCTCAAAAAAATATCAGCGTTTAGTTAGAGCGCTAACAGTAGTTAAAGGTTAATTTTGTTGCTAATATAGAAATAACGAAATATAACCATATGAATTATGTGTAAAATTTAATGAGGGATCTCACAAGAAAATTGATAATGAGAAATCGTATTTACTTAATTACAAATACTAATTTATTAAAGAATGTATAACATAACGCCGAAATTTTAACTTTAAGTTTAAGCTAATCCACATTAGTGTGGGGTTTACGGGTTAAAAGCATTTAAAAAACTTTAATAACAGTTTTAACAAAAACATTTATTACACATGACTCTAGTTATTATAAAATTTCACATGATAAAAATATTACATTATGATTATAAATAAAGTTAAAACCGTGCAATGTTTTTTTATACTTATATTTAAGGGGACTTTTAAGTAAACAGAAGCTCAGGGTGTTATATACTGTAGATTCACTCCCAATCTCTTTTTCCTTTTACTTTCACAAAAAATTTAATATTTTCTTTCCCATAGAATGCATATATGTGAACATAAATACTGATTTAGTTAAACAGAGATAAAACCGTGCAATGTTTCTAATAATTTTATCTAAACGTTCCTTTTTAGGCAAAAAGAAGCTCGGGGTCTGATATTTTTTGCCCCCCCCCCCCTTCTTTTTCTTGCACTTTCACAAAAAATATTTGTCAAAAAATTGTCAATTTCTAGGGCTGTAGAGTTTGTATTTTTAGAAATGGGCAATCTACATGGGATTATTCCATCTTATTTTATAGATTTGTTTGCAAGACGTTATTACCCGCATAGGTGGTCAATAACGCCAAATAGCATTGTTTAAGAAATCACGCCATTACATTTTATAAATGCATATCTGCTATATAATTTTTTTCTATAGATAGACAATGAGTTGCTTTATCAAATCCGATATTTTTTGGAAAAATACAATCTAAAACTAAGCCGTGAAAATTGGTAGAATCTTAACGTGGCGTTATTACCCCAAGATACCTTACAAAATTTTCTTCAAAATGAAATTTTTGAAAGAAATTGAAAGAGCTTTCCGATATTCTAAAATTTAATTTTACAACGCCATTATTTCTCGAAACATCCTTAAAAGTCAAATGAAAATTCATTTTATTTGATTACTTTTTTTATCAATCTGTCACATAGACACATTTTCTCAAAAAAAAAGAAATCAAACTGCAAGATTATCAAAGTTTTCTCCGGCAGTTGAAGTATCACATGACACCTGTTACTAGAAAAAATATAAGAAGATCTGTTACTTTTATTCTCTACATCGCAGAAATTAAAAACATGTACTGTTAGAAACGAAAATTGTTCTTGTACTGTAAAAATCTACTTTCATATTGTCTAAAATTTGTGTCCATAGCATCATTAGAACCCAATTTATGATTTTTTGTCGAAATGTTTATAATTTAGTTTCTTTGCCGCTTAAATTTCAATGTCAGTTGATTTATAGGTGCACTGTTGAGGTTAAGAATGGACTCAGAGTTTTTATACGGAAAACAATTTTTTTTAAATATCAATTTTTAAGTACGGATTTTTTCAGAATCCGATGTAAATTTTCATTCTGTTTAAGAATATGTCTCCATTTTTTCAATCGGATAAAATCTTTGGAGTTTTTTTAAATGAAAAATTTTTAATTTGAATTTTTTACCAAATTAAAGTTAAAATGAAGTTATTAAGAATATTTTGGTCTGCCTGCGAATGAAATATAAAATATCATATTTGTAGGTTTTGAATTCTACATTATGGCATCTTTTTTGTTATAGATTTTAGTCTGAAGAATGTTTCTATCACGGTATTTGCAGGCAGACTAAAATATTCTTAAATTGATTTATTTTACCATTAATTTGGCAACAATTTCATCTCGTAACTCGATGACGCGATAGTGAGATCAAAATGACGAATTGGCGCCCGCTACAAATCATGACGTACCAAGAAATGCCGAATCAGACAGTCTTTCCTTAATCTACTCCTAATAATGTTGTTCTTCACAATGACATCATCTCGTAACTCGATGACGTAGTCATTGGTGTCACCGCCGCTCACTCTAAGTGCTGATATTGTTAAAATGCAACTATTCAGAAATCTCTGGTAATAGCATTAAAGTTTGAAATGAAACAAAAGTTTAGTAGTTTTGTAGGTGAACTGAAAACTATAAATTGAACGATAAAGATTGAAAAAAGAGCTATCTATGAGACTGGTAACATCCGTTAAACGTTAAAATGGTATTAGTTGCTCACTTCTTTGGTAGCCGACTACACTTTTCGCCAGAAATTTGATAAAATTAGCACTATTAGGTTCACGGTAAAGTACCCCGATTGTATGTGAATTTATAATTGGAGATAATGAATACAATAGGAAAATGCTGCCATTTTAATATCACAAATCAATAGTAGATTTTAATGCATTCTATCTATGTCTGCAATTTTATTGAAAAAATAAGAATGAAAATCTATCGTATTTTTTGCATATAAATAACTAATGGAAAAATGTCAAATCCATGTTTTAAGGGTGATAAGAATGCTTCCTATAGAGTGGCATGTTATGAAACTAAGTTAAATTTAAATAATTAAATTTATTGCATTAGTGATGAATTAGTGCTTCTACTTAAAAGTTAATGCCTGAAAAATTTTTAAAATATATTTTTATTACATTTTATTGTAGCAAATGATGATTACATTTTCTCTTAATTCCTCGAAAACTGACATTTTTTGTTACTGAATAAGGAAATGTTATTTCACATTTAGGTATATTTCATTATACCAAAATAAATAAAGTGCTATAAAAATACCTCATTTCATATTTCAATTGAGCACATTAGATTCTATCGAAGTGTTTCGTGTTCGTTCAAAGAGCAAAACCGCTTTTGTTATTTTTTGTGCAATATTACATAAAAGGGTGTAACATGTAAAAATTAGGCATTATAAATGTATGTGAGTATTAATATAATGAAACATAGAACAATAGTTTGAAGACAATGACATTTATTGTAAAATTAATTACGATCAATTTAGTACATAGATTCAAAGTTTTAAGATAAAACAACTATTTTCAGTAAATATTGAACTTTCTACAGGATTATAAATATGTGAACAAAATGCTGGTTTAAACAACATAACCAAATGTACAAACAGTTGCCTATGGCACCGTACATTCCCAGTGAAGCAGATTAAATATTCTCCAGAGAGAAAATGAATCTGCCTCATATTTAATTGAAATGCAAATTGTTGTATAATTAAACGTATGCTTGTCCATAGGAATCAGGAAGTCTTCTGGAGACAAAACAATAGCTTAATAAAAGTTTTATACTTCTTATTATGAATATATTTTAATAAAAAAAATGTTAGCTTTTCCTTTTTCTAAAAAAATGTTAACGCTTAGTGTGTGTTTAGTATGAGCTGATTAAGAAATAGAAAAGCTCGTGCCGAGTCTTAAAAATAAAGCAGATTTTGTGTTCACATCCTTCATAAATCTTATCCGTTATTTTTTAAACATTTCACATAAAATAATATAATAAAAAGAACATTGCAAGTTAAATTGACGGCATCGAGATGACAGGCAACGCATATTATATGTATTACAGTCTTATATTTTCAATGATTAATGTCGTTCGAAAAACAAGTTAAGTTTGGAAATAATTCCCCCAATTTCCCCTTTTTATGCTTAATCATTGAAGCCCCTAAACTAATCACGGATATACTTTATCATATAAAACTCTATATCTAAAATCCAGCGCAAATCGGATTTTTTAGTAAAAATCCATTTATATAACTTAAGAGAAGTTATATACTTAAACTTCCAAAATTATTCAGAGATAAAATATCAGAAAGAACCTACATGTAAAATTTATAGCAAATCCGATAATTTTGCATAAAAACCCATTTATCAAATTTAATGTGCGGGGTAATCACACGTACCCCCTTTGTACAAAAACAGAGCTAATTAAGGTGTCTATATGAACCTGTATCTAAAAATTGAAGCAAATTTGTTAACTTTGTAAAAAAAAAAAAAAAAAAAAAAAAAAAAAAAAAAAAAATTGCCCAATTTAAGGGCGATAGTCCCACTGATCCCCCCCATTTATACTTATCCAATAAATTCTCAAAACAAATGAGAAAAGCGCCTTATCAGATTGAACCTATATTCAAAATTTGAAGCATATCGGTAAATTCTGCGTGAAAAACCCATTAACATAAATAAGGGGGACCTTCAATTTCCCTTCTTTTAGACTTATCCAATGAACTCACAAAACTAATCATGGAAGTGCCCTCATCAGAATGATCCTATGTCTAAAATTTGAATGAAATCTGATAAATATGCATGAAAACAACATTTATAGTAATGAAGAGTGGGGGATTAGCTCCCGTTCCCCTCTTTATACTTATCCAGGGAACACGCAAAACTATAATCAGGGAACTGCCCGCATCAGAATGATCTTATATTTAAAATTTAAATAAAATCTGATAAATCTGTATTAAAAAAATTATCGAAATTAAGGTGAGGATTAGCTCCCGTTCACGTCTTTATACTTATCCAATGAACACCTAATATTAATCACGGAGGTGCCTTATAATAAAAATCCTATATCTAAATTTTGAAAGAAAACGGATAATTCTGCATAAAAAACACATATATGAAAATTAAGCGGAGGGGAATTAGCCCCCGTTCCTCCTCTTTATAATTATCCAATGAATACCTAATACTAATCATAGACGCTCCTCATCAGAATGACACTATATCTACATTTTGAACGAAAACTGATAATTCTGCTTGAAAAAGCCATTTATATAAATTAAGGGGCGTGGCAATAGCAGTCTTTTCCCCCTCTTTATACTTATCCAATGAGCAACTAATACTAATCACGGAGGCGCCTCATCAGAATGTTCCTAAACCTAAAATTTGAACGAAAAATAATAATTCTGCAGAAAAAACCCATTTATATAATTTAAGGGGTGGGGCATTAGCCCTATGTTCCCCTTCTTTATACTTATCCAATGAGCTCCTAATAGTGATCATGGATGCTTCTCATCAGAATGATCATAAACATAACTTTTTAACGAAAACTGATAATAATTCTGCATGAAACATCCATTTATATATACAGCTCATATTCAAAATATTAGAATAATTGAGAAAAAGTAATAAGTAAAAAATATTTGTCATTTATTTATTTTTTATACTAAGTAAATGCAATTAAATTTCTTATAAATTAAATCTGGAATGTTTAGATAAGATTTTAACATTTATAAACTATAAAATACAGCACAATAAATTAGGTATACAGCTTCCTTAAACACACCAGAAAATTAGATTAAAATTTAGATTGGTTCAAAATATTAGAATATTTTATTTTACGCAACAATATTACCTTATGAATATGAAGTAAATGGTAGTTAATATTTTGTACCATCCCCTTTAGCTTTCATAACAACGTACAATCAATCTTGCATACTATATACAAGGTGTTTACAAACATTTCTATCAATATTAGCCCAAATAGACCTTATACGTGCCACTAACTCAGTTTTACTTGAAGGAGGATTTTTTTGAAGTTTTTTCTTCATTATACACCATAAGTTTTCGATGGGATTAAGATCTGGTGAATTTGGTGGCCAAGGAAGTACCTTAATGTTGCGTTGGCGGAACCAATTCTTAGTTGACACCGAGGTATGCGGGGACGCTAAATCTTGTTGAAAGATGAAATCATCTTCAAATAAATCTTCTGATGATGGAATCATGTAATATTCTAAAATTTCCTGATATATCAGAGAGTTAACCTTTTCGTAGAAGATGCATAACTTTCCAGGTCCTTCTGCACTCATACAACCCCAAACCATGACACTAGCAGCAAATTTTACGGAACGTTTAAGGCATTCTTTATCAAATGCTTCTTGCTTCATTCTCCAAACTCGAATACCTTGATTACCATATGAAACACAAAACATACTTTCATCACTAAATAATATATTTTTCCAATCTTCATTGCTCCATAAACGTCTTGATTTACACCAATTCAATCTTATACGCTTTTGTCTTGCAGTCATGAGAGGTTTTGCTTTCGGTACACGAGATTCAAATTTAAATTTATGGAGACGTCTTAATGTTGTCGATGTAGAAACTTGAACTCCTTCTTCTTTCCATTTTCGGTGCAAGAATCGCACACTTTTAAAACGGATTTTCTTAACTATACGCTTCAGTTTCCTGTCATCTCTAGCAGATGTTTTTGGTTTTCGGCCACCATTTCGGCTATTATTTTGAAATTTTCCAATTTTTGAATATTGTGTTAGTATTTTACTAACGCTCGATTGCGAACAATGTAAATAATTCGCTATAAAACATTGATTTTTACCGTGCCGATACAAATCAACCGTACGAAGTTTAGTAGGTTCAGGAATATCACTCACACGGCCCATTTTAAGACGAAAAAGAAACAAACTGCAAAAAAGAATACTGATTTTAAATAAAATAGTCTGAATTTAATCAATGATGCCACCAGTTAAGAATTGGTAATAAATAAAGGAGAATTAATGTGAAATATTCTAATATTTTGAACCACTTGAATAAATATTCTAATATTTTGACTTTTCAAAATAATTTTTT